>LZPO01027955.1:0-19444 GCA_001675575.1 Neotoma lepida | reverse complement strand
CAGGGCTCTTGGTCTATTGAGAGCTGGCAGATTCTGTGTTTCAGGAAGCCACTCTTGACCAATGGGTGTCAGCAGATTTCAGGTCTCAGGGAACCACTGTTGATCCAATACGAGCTGGTAGATTTCTAATCTTCAGGAAGCCACTCTTGGGCCAATGAGAGCTGATGGATTTCTAGTCTCAAGATGTCACTCTCTTGGTCCAATGAGAGCTGATTTCCAGTTTCAGGAAGCCTCTGGGGTCACGCAGGGCGATGGGTAGGGGGTGGGGTGTGGGTTTTGTAGATTGCAGGGTCCAATGGAGTCCTTTGGTGGGTGAGCCTGCCCAAAGGAATTTTCCCTGCTGGCTGGCAACTGGGGCCTTGCCGAGAGGGTTGGGGATTCCGGGGACTAGTTATGACCTGGGTCCTAGAGGCAGGACTCTCTAGGGCGGGAAGAGTCACTCACCTCTTGGTCCAATGAGAGCTGATTTCGAGTCTCAGGAAGCCTCTGTCGTCATGTAGGGTGATGGGTAAGGGATGGGGCATGGGTTTTGTGGATTGCAGGGTCCAATGGAGTCCTTTGGTGGGTGAGCCTGCCCGCAGGAATTTTCCCTGCTCGCCTCCACAACTTTCTAAAACAGTGCTATCAGCTGGGAAGCAAGTATTCAAATACATGAGTTTACAAGAGACAGTTCACTTTCAAACCACAGTACCCTGGGAGACAGTAGAGAAGAGGTATTGAGCATCTTCACTTCATGCCATCCAATGCCTTTAGTAACCTCCACTGGCCAAAGATGTTCAAAACTAGGACAATTGGTATGCTGAATATGCCTTATATCTGGTTTGGAAGGTGAGTAAGAAACTGTCCTCTCTCTACCAATGGCTGTGAGCATGCCATGGTATTGCCTGTGTATCACCCTGAGATGTCTAAGACAGCTGCTGAACCTACTAAGTCTTGATGTCAGTAGACATTTATGGGTAAGGACAGGGACAAAGAGGTTAGAGTTGCAAAGTGCTGGAGTACAAGGAAACAAGTAGCTAGAAACCCATTCCAGCAGGACTGACATGTCTGCAGTGCTGCTTGCCAGGACATGGATTGGTCCAGTGAATGGCAACTAATATCATTAAAATTTGGATTTGGCCTATCTCAGATATTGCACCATTTTAAATTGTTATATCCAAACATTCATCTCAGCAAATTTTGTATTGAACACGTATAATGGATAGTGTCTTTAAAAGGTAAAACCTTGCTGTACAGACAAGGTTAGGCATAGTCTTGTTCAAGTCTTTTGCCTGTAGTAATTAAAGACTAATTTTGAAACATAGGCAAGGACCTCTCCTAAATTGTTTCTTCATCTGTAGTCAGAGGCATAATAGTACTTACCCTCATAATTGTTTTAAAGAGTTAATAAAATAATCCACTTAAGATTCTTGACTTGAACTGAATGGTTTTAGATATTCTGTTCATTGATTCTTGGTTATCCTACTAAATTCAGATAGATCGTGGGATTCTAAGTGTATTTGGTACCATTAATTTTAAATTAAATAGAAAAGAATGTTTTTCTAGCTCAATGACTGGTGACATTTTTGAGAATGTAGGAGTTAGGAAACTCTTATCTGCTAATTTCCAGCTGTGACCCTGACTATCACTATCTCCAGTGTCCATCTTCTTTCTGGCAATTGACCCCAACTCATGCCAACTTGAGGAAGGCATGTGGGCATAGAGCTAGAAAGCACCCATCCTCAACTATGTCATAACTAGCTATGGTCATTTTTTTTCTTGGTTTTGCATATGTATTTGTATGTGCATGTGTGGGGGTATGTACATGTGTTCACATCTGTGTGGAGACCAGAGGTCAACTTGGCTGTTGTTCCTCAGGTGCTGTCCATTTTGTTTTTTGAGACTATAGCCTGGAACTCACTGATTATGCTAGTCTGATTGGCTAATGAGCCCCAGATATCCACCTATCTCAACCACCCTGGATATACCACTACACCCAGATTTTTATGTGAATGCTGTATATCAAACTCAGATCTTCATATTTGTACAGCATGTACTTTACTGACTCAGCAATCATCCCAGTCTAGGGACCATATTGTCTGGCAATGGAATGTGCCTACCTCCTTTCTTTCTCATGAGAAATTATTTATTCTCAATTTCCTATTTTATCTTTATTCCTTCTGAAAATATGGACATTGTGAAAGATAGCCTCTACCACACAAGTAATAATATGTCCTGAGAAATCTTGTAATCTAAGACAGCATTGATTTGACAGCACAGACAACCTTTTGGACTAGGGCTGTCTTCTCCATCCTGGCTACTGTACATAGCACCAGAATGTTGTATGAGTGAGAAATAACCCGTTTTGTTACCATGACCATAATTTGGAGTGTCTTGGATCAAGAGTTGGGGATGAGGGACTTCTAGAAGGCTGGCAATGTTTTACAGTTTATAGTTTGTGTGATGGTGTTTGGGAATTTACTTTGTCTGTTCACTACCTGTGTGTATGTTAGATTTCATAATGATAACTATTTGAAAACACATTTCATAGTTCTGCATATATATTTATGTGAAATTTCACAAGACCACATACACAGAAAGAACGATGGATTTTCATTACTATTTTTAGGCTGTAAAAATGTGGAGTAGGGAAAATTTTGCTTTTATAATTTGCATTTTCTTCTATAACCATATATTACTTTATGTAAAATACCTCTTAAAATATTGCATGTGACTATAGACTACTCTAGTTTGATCTAATTCTATATTTACATTTATTCACAATCATGTTACTATAAAAACATGTTCTCAAAACTTGCATATATGTTCATATGTGTACACACATGTGTAAACTATTCATATACAGCTATGCTTTTGGAGAATTCTGGGATACCACTTCCAACAGTGGTCACTGCTAACAAGCACATGGGGATAATGCTTTGAGACAGGAGAACTTTTTATTATAGAGAATTCTGATTTGTCTGAATATTTTCTTTAACAATGTGTTACTTTTAAATTTATAGCATTTGCTGAATGCAGTACATTTTGTTTTCTAGGAAGAATTGTTTTGAAGGAATAAAAAGGAGTCCTCTAAAAGATATATCAACTTTTAGGGATGAAGGCTTGTCTATAAGAAAAGATATTGTAGAGTAAATCCCTCATCTCCTCTGCTCACCCCTTCCATGGCAGAGTCTCTGACAATGGCCTATTGAAACCTTTGGAATTAAGCCACAAAGTCACTCTTGAACACAAAGCATAATTCCTGGCCAGTAGAAGGTACTCAAGAGCATTTGTTGAGTTCTCTGGAAAACAGTACTACAGTGGTTAAATGATATGTGACCTATTAAAATCTCACTGCTTGCTATAGTTCAGATTTTTTATTTTTTTATGAGAAGGTTGATGTATAGAACATGATTTATAGAAGGCAATGATTGCTTTCTACAAAATTGGTTTCTGTAAAAATAAAAAATAAAAACATTAGCCTTTTGAGTCAGCTAGTATTTTAATACTATTCAAAAATGCACTAGATATTTTTAATTTATAATTATAAATTTTAATTTATAATTATATTGTATCCCAATTGTTCTGTAAAGTTCAGAGTCAAAACCTAACAACCAATCAAGAAAACTTTATTTGAAGACTGAATATAGTTTAGGGAGATGAGCTGCTATTAATCAAAGGTCTGATGTAGAAACTGAGTAATCTAGGTAGTTTACCATTTAATGCTGATGACTGGATATTGTTGGTAAGTGGTAATCTTTTGTAACAAAAACAGTTATTCAGGTACAAAATTTAACTTCTTACCAAAATAGAAAGTCTTTGGAATAATGTCCAGTACTAGTCTAAAAATACCTTGCCCCAAACCCTAGCCAACAGACATATGTGCTTTCTGAGGACTTGAACTGTGGCTGTGAATTGAGAATATTTTTATCAATTACATAGCATAATGAAGGCCTAATTGATTGTAAACTGTTAGTAATATTATCAAAGTAGTAATATTTTTATAGAGATTATTTATTGAAGTGTTAATAAATTGAGTATGCTAGGATGAACAGAATCATTATTACAATTCATTTTACTTGTTCTAAAAACATTTTTAAGTGGCTACTGAAAAATCTAAGATAACATATTATGCTTAAATATTTATTTCTAGTGCCAGAAGAGGATTGAATTAGAAGCAGACCAAGAGTAAATAATCTGTCCTCTCTTACTTCCTAGAAAGGAAAAGACCTTCAAAGAGAAGAAGTTCTTTGTTCAAAGGCACAAAATGGATGGGAAGAGCTGAAATGCTGGGCATTTGTCCTCTGACTTTCTGTCTTGGTTCTTCAGCAATTCCTTTCTCTGATACAAGCAGTAGTTTAAAATTTGGGAGATCCTCGACAAGGATTGGAAGTAGAAAACGGTGGGGCCTTGATGTTCTGTTTTTTGTAAACTCTGTGGGTTTGTATGAGTGTTCAGAAAGAAAAGGGAAGCCTAAGGGATAAAAAACCAAAAGAATTTAAAAAATAGTCCTAGCTTGACATTTAAGTCTGTTGGTTCCTTAAGTAGCCTTTTCTACTACTACCTTCTTTCACATCTCTGCTTATTCTCCCTGCACCCTTGGGATTGTTACATTTACATTACTAAAGCAAAACCAACTGGAACAAACTAATTTTTTTTTGAATCTGCAGCTGTAGATGGAAGCAACATAAATCTGTTCTTGCTTTTGTAGGCTGATGAGAATGATTGGTGATTTTGCTTTAAGAAAATCAAAGTTCTTCCTTCTAAAGGGCACTTGTCAACAGATAAGATGTTTCTATCTTTGCAGATTTTTTCTTTCATAGCTCTAAGAACTGTTACTTATCAAAGCATATTGTTAGAATGCAAGTCCATTTAGTTCCAGAACACACAGACTCCATGTTGGAGCAGCTGGGCTGAGGTCCTGAATGGAGGAATGACCTCCCCAGCACATTTTAGAGCCACACATCATTCCTAATGATATTCTAAAACAAATTATTTTTATTTTTACTCCTTTATTGTATAAGAGAAAGAAAAACTAGTCCGGGGTAGGGTTTACAGCAGCATTTTCTATTTTGATGATGGTTTACTTTAAGCATTTGCATCTGTTGACATTCCCAGTCCTGAATTTGAACCAATGGTCTCTAACCAAAAAATGCAAGTGGCCTGTATACAACAGGGCTCCAGGGATAAGAGAATGCTACAATTTTTCTCTGTTCAACCTTTTAGTATTCTAGTTTTCTTCTCCTATCTCATCACCCTCAATCACTTTGGCATCTGGATCAAAATTTGTCTTAAAGATTGATATCATTTTCTTTAACCACTTTTGTAGGACAAGTGAAAATGTTGATAAAGGACTTTTAAACCCATCTTCAATGTGAATAATTCCAGTTGTCTGAATTCCAATATCTGCTTCTGGCCAAGAGGCTAGCTCATTGAGAGAGTACATAACTAGCAAACACAATGCCCTAAGTTTGTTTTGCAACACTGCAAANCATCAAAGAGCAAAACAAAAATGATTCCACTCATTTTAAAGCAACGATTTTAAGTACTTCTTATGTGCAAGTGTAGGGCTATATACACTAGAAGTAACCTTGACAGGATGAAGAATGAAGCACAGAAGCTTTTTGGCCACTTCAAAAAGCCTTAGGGAAGGCAGGGAGGAGAATATAGGATGAGCTAAGAAGTCTGGAAAAACTGAGCATTCTTATATCTAGGAACAATGCAGTGCTTCTTGCTGTTAGCCTGGGTCTGCTCTCAGATTCCTCTTTTGCTACCTGGTTTTCTGGTTCCTCAGCTTTCCTGGCTTGTTATGGTCTGCTGCCTTAGTTTTCAGAAGTCAGAATATCTACCCAGAAGCCTGGACTCCACTGTAAAACACAGAAACAGCCAACAAACCTACCACAGCAGGCCATGAGTATTGCAACATAGCTGAAGCACAAGAAAAAAAACCTTAAGATAGCCTTTATGAGTATGATAGAGGTCCTTAAAGAGGAAATGAATAAATCCCTTAATGAAATCTATGAAAATATAAATGGTGGAGAAATTAATTAAACAGATCAAGACCTGCAAGTGGAAATAAAATCAATAAAGAAAACAGAAACTGAGGGAAATCTAGACATGAAAAATTCTAGCAACCCAAACAAGAACCTGAGAGGCACCAATAGAATACAGGAAATTGAAGAGAATCTCAGGCATTAAAGACATGATAGAAGTAATCGATACCTTGGTCAAAGAAAATGTTAAATCTCCAAAACTCCTGGCACTGGAAATCTGGGATACTATGAAAAGATCAAATTTAAGAAGTATAGAAATAGAGGAATGAGAAGAAACTCAGCTCAAAGGCACATAAAATATTTTCAACAAAATTTCCTCAACCTAAAGGAGATGTGTATCCAGGTACAAGAAGGATACAAAACCCCAAATAGACTAGACCAGAAAAGAAAGTCCCCTGAGTGTTTAGTGTTTAATAAAACACTAAACATAGAGAACAAAGGAAGAATATTAGAAGCTGCAAGGAAAAAAGACCAGATAATACATAAAGGTAGATCTACTAGAATAAAACTTCGCTTCTCAATGGAGATACTAAAAGCTAGAAGGGCCTGGACAGATGTTCTACAGATTCTGAGAGACCAAAGATGCTAGCCCAGACTACTTACTATACCTAGCAAAATTTTCAATCACAATAGAGGGATAAAATAAGACATTCCATGATAAAATCAAATTTAAGCGATGCAACATCTATCTATAGATCCAGCCCTACAGAAAGCACTAGAAGGAAAATGCCAATATAAAGAGGTTAACCACACCCAAGAAAACACAGGTAATAAATAACCCTAGATCAGCAAATCAAAAGAGGGGAAATCACCACCACCAGCAGCAGCAGCAGCAGCAGCAGCAGCAGCAGCAGCAGCAGCAGCAGCAGCAGCAGCAGCAACAGAACAAAATAACAAGAATCAACAAGCCTTGCTCATTGATATCTCTCAACATTAATGGTCTCGATTCCCCAATAAAAAAACATAGACTAACAGAATGGATGCAAAACCAGGATCCACTGTTCTGTTGCATCTGAAAAACATCATACCTTAATATCAAGGATAGACATCACGTCAGGGTAAAAGGATGAAAAAAGATATTCCAAACAAATGTGCGTGAAAAGAAAGATGGTTTAGCCATTTTAATATCTAGCAAAATACACTTCAAACAAAAGCTAATCAGAAGAGATAGGGAAGGACATTACATAATCATTTAAGGAAAAATCCACCAAGAGGACATTGCAATTCTTAACATCTATGCACCAAACACAAGGACACCCAAGTTTGTAAAAAAAATACTACAGCTTAAATCACATATTGATCCTCACACACTGATGGAGAATTCAATACCCCACCCTCACCAATAGACAAGTCATCCAGACAACAACTAAACAGAGAAATGAGGGAGCTAACTGAAGTTATGGAGCTAGCATATTTACAGAACATTTTACCCACTCTACTCTGCACCTCATGGAACTTTCTTCAAAATTGACCATAAACTCAGACACAAAGGAAGTCTCAACAGGTACAAGGAAATTGAAATAACACCCTGCATCCTATCAGACTACCACAGGTTAAATCTGTATATCAATAACAGAAACAAGAGAAAGCTTACAAACTCATAGAAACCAAACAACTCACTACTGAATAAAAAATAGGTCANTAAAGAAATTAAAGAAAAGACTTTCTAGAGTTGAATGAAAATGAATACACAGCATACCCAAACTTATGGTACACAATGAATGTGGTTGTGAGAGGCAAATTCATAACACTAAGTGCCTACCTAAAAATAAATGGAGCGCTCTCATACTAGATATTTAAGAGCACACCTGAAATCTCTAGGAGAATAGAAGAAATCACACTCAAAAGGAGTAGACAAGAAATAATCAAACTCAGGGCTGAAATCAGTAAAATAAAAAAATACAAAGAATCAATGAAACAAAGAGTTAATTCTTTGAGAAAATCAATAAGATTGACAAACCCTTATCCAAATTAACTAAAAAGATGGAGAGAAAAGATCCAAATTAGCAAAATTAGAAATGAAAAGGTGGACATAACAGACATTGAGGAAATCCAGAGAATCATAAGAACATACTTTAAAAACCTGTACCCCACAAAATTTGAAAATCTAAAAGAAATTGATAATTTTCTCTATATATACTTCTTAGCAAAGTTAAAACAAGATCAAATAAGCAATTTAAGTAGGTCTACAACCCCTAGTAAAATGAAGCAATCATTAAAAGTCTACCAACCAAAAGCCCAGGGCCAGATGATTTTAGCCCAGAATTTTACAGACTTTCAAAGAAGAGTTAATACCAGTATCCCTCAAATTATTCCACAAAACAGAAGTAGAAGGAACATTGCCATTTCTTTTCATGAGGCCACAGTTACCCCAATACCCAAACCACATAAAGACTCAACAAAGAAAATTACAGACCAATTTCCCTTATGAACATAAATGCAAAAATTATCAACAAAATACTTCCAAACTGAATCTAAGAACACATCAAAAGGTCATCCAACTATGATCAAATAGACTTTATCTCAGAGAGGCAGAGATGGTTCAATACACATAAATTAATAAATTAATTCACCATCAACTGAAAGAAAAGCCACACGATAATCTCATTAGATGCAGAAAAGGTCTTTGACAAAATCCAGCACCCCTTCATGATCCTTGAGAGATTAGGGATACCAGGGACATACCTAAATATAATGAAAAGCAGTTTACAACAAGCTCATAGTCACCATCAACTTAAATTGGAGAGAATCCCAAAGCAATTCCATTACATCAGGAACAAGACAAGGTCATCTACTCTCTCCATACCTATTCAATACAGTACTTAAGTCTTAGCTAGAGCAAAAAGATAACTGAAGGAGACATAGGGACACAAATTGAAAATAAAGAAATCAAAATATCTTAATTTGCAGATGATATGATCGTATACATAAGTGACCCAAAAATTTCTACCAGGAAACTCATATAGGTGATAAAGACTTTCAGCAAAGGATATAAAATTAACTCACAAAAATCGGTAGCCCTTCTATATACAAATGACAAAGACTGAGAAAGAGATCAGGGAAACAACACCTTTCACAACAGCATCAAATAATATAAATTATCTTGGGATAACTCTAGCCAAGCAAGTGAAAGATAACAACTTTAAGACCTTAAGAAAGAAATTGAAGATGGTATCAGAAGATAGAAAGATCCTCAGGCTCATGGGTCAGTAAGATTAGTATAATGAAAATGGCTCTTACCAAAAGCAATCTACAGATTCAATGACTCAATGCAAATTCCCATCCAAATTCCAAAACAGTTCTTCACAATTCTTGAGAATTTTGAACTTCATATAGAACACACACACACACACACACACACACACACACACACACACACACACACAGCATAGGAAAATAATCTTGAATAATAAAAGAACTGTGGAGGTATCACCATCCCCAATTTGAAGTTGTGCTACAGAGCTATAGTAATAATATCATGGTATTGGCACAAAAATAGACTTGATGGCTCTCTGCTCTCACTGCTGCATTGAACAGAGAGACCAAGCCCCCAAGCTTGAAAATAAAGGCTCTTTGCTTTTACAAAAAGAAAAAAAAAAGCCGGGTTTTGGTGGTGCACACCTTTAATCCCAGCACTCAGAAGGCAGAGGCAGGTGGATCTCTGTGAGTTTGAGGCCAGCCTGGTCTACAGAGTGAGTTCCAGGACAGGCTCCAAAGCTACACAGAGAAACCCGGTCTCAAAAAAACCAAAAAAATAAAAAATAAAAAAATAGACCTGGCGATCAATGTAGTTGAGTTGAAAACCCAGATATAAATTCACACACCTATGGATACCTGATTTTTTATGAAGCCATAAATACACACTGGAAAAAAAACTAAAACAAAACAGCATCTTCAACAAATGATGCTGGTCAAAGTAGATGGCAGGGTGTAGAAAAATGCAAATAGATCCATACTTATCACCTGCACAAAACTCAGCTCCAATGGATCAAAGACTTCAATATAAACCAGATACACTGAACCTGATAGAAGAGAAAGTATACAGTAGCCTTGAACTCATTGGAACAAGAAAAGACTTTCTGAACAGAACACAATTAGTACAGGCACTAAGATCAACAATAAATGGGACCTCATAAAACTGAAAAGCCTCTACATGGCAAAGGACATCATCATTAGGACAAAGTGACAGCCAACAGATAGGGAAATAGATTTTTTACCAACTACAAATCTGATAAAGGGCTAATATCCAAAGTATATAAACAACTTGAAAAACTAGATATCAAAACAACTTAATTAAAACATGGAGTACAGCTCTAAACAGAGAATTATCAAAAGAGGAAACTTACATGGCTGAGAAACCATAAAAAATGTTTAACATCCTTAGCCATCAGGGAAAAGCAAATGAAAACTACTTTGAGATTTCATTTTACATCTGTCATGATAGCTAAGATCAATAAAACAGTGACAGCTCAAGCTGGTGAGGATGTGGAATATGGGAAACACTAACTTGTTCATTGTTGGTGAGACTGCACTTTTGTGCAGCTACTATGGAAATCAGTGTGGCAGTTCCTCAGGAAGATGGGAATCTATTTACCTTAAGATCTAGCTGTAGCACTCTTGAGCATATACCCAAAGGGTGCTTCATCCTACCACAGAGACACTTGCTCAACCATGTTCATTGCTGCTCTATTCATGATAGCCAGAAATTGGAAACAGCCTAGATGTCTCTCAACAACAACAACAAAAAAAAATGGATAAAGAAAATGTGGTACATTTACCCAATGGAATATTACTCAGCCATTAAGAAAATGAAATTGTGAAATTTGTAGGTAAATGGATGGAACTAGAAAAAGTCATCCCAAGTGAGGTATTCTAGANCCAGAAAGACAAACATAGTACGTATCCACTTATATATGGATATTAGCTGTTAAGTCAATGATAAGCTAAAAATCCATAGAACCACAGAGATTAGGTATAGAGTAAGGGACTAGGGGAATGGATCTCCCTAAAAAAGGGAAATAGAAAAGGTAGTTATGGATGGAGGAGAAGACTGAAATACAGGGAGAGACAGCTAAAATTAAGGGCCATTTGAGGGGCAGTATGGAATCCTAATACAGTAGAAACTTCCTGGAAAGTTATCTAAATAAAATAACCAAATAATTGGGGGAGAAAAAGGCCCAACTGGACATCTTTTGTCACCAAATGGAGATTCCAGTACTGGGATTGGGTTACATCTAATTGAGTTGTTGGCCAAAGGGGTCCATCTCATGGGAAGCTCCAAAGAACCTAGCTGTTGCCAAGACTATAGGCTGCTTTCCTACTGACAGCAAGGTTCCATTGCTGAAGACAACACTTACACAACTCATTGAACATAGAGAAGTTGAGCTGGTGCCTTCACAGAATCTTCACCTGATGTGCTAGGGTTCTTGGTACAGGAAGGTATCTGTATGATACCAGAAGAAAAATGTAAACATCAACTAAGCCACAAATTCTTTGATCTACAATGGTGTAGTACCTGCAAGATTTGCTACGGCAACAGTGGCACAAAATCTGTGGGAGTAACCAATCAATATTTAATTTGACTTAAGTTCCACCCCACAAGATGGAACCCATACCGGACACTGCTTGGGTGACCAAGAAGCTGAGGCTAGATAGGCCAAGGATCTAGGGTAAAACCAAATACTACTGTTCAAAAAAGAAAAAAAAATAGTAATAAAATGACTCCTAATGACCTTCTGCTATACTCATAGATCAATGCCTTGTTCAGCCATCATCAGAGAAGCTTTCACCTGCAGCAGATGGGAACAAATACACAGACCACAGCCAGACATTATACAGAGCGGGAGACCTTGGAACACTGTCCTAAAAGGGATGCTTTCATCAAATTCCTCCCCTCAGGGCTTGGGGAACCTTGCAGAAGACACAGAAAGAGAGAGCCAGAGGGAATAGAGGACACCAAGAAAACAAGGTCTTCTAAGTCAACCTGATCAAAACTCCTGTGAATTCACAGAGACTGAGGCAGCATGCACATGGCCTGTATGTGTCTGCACCAGGTCCTTTTTGTATATATTGTCTTCCAGTTTAGTGTTTTTATGGGATTCCTGAGTGTTCAAACGAGTGGGTCTCTGATTCTTGTGTCTTCTCTTTGACTCTTTTCCCTTTATTTGTTTGTTTTTTGTCCAATTCCAATGTGTTAGTTTTCTTTTATCTTATTTTGTTTTATTGTTATCCATCAGAAGCCCATTTGTTTTCTTTCTTTTCTTTTTTCTTTTTTCTTTTCTAGACAGGATTTTTTTTTTTTTAATATAGCTCTGGCTGTCCTGGGACTTGCTCTGTAGATCAGGCTGGCCTTGTACTCCCAGAGATCTGCCTGCCTCTGCCTCCCAAGTGCTGGTCAAATTTTTGTTTGTTTGTTTGTTTTGTTTTTGTTTTTGTTTTTCAAGACAGGGTTTCTCTGTCTTAGCTGTCCCAGAACTCAGTTTGTGACCAAGCTGGCCTTGAACAAGCTGTCCTTGAACTCCCAGAGATCTGCCTGCCTCTACCTCCTGAAGGCTGGGATTAAAGATGTGAGCCACCATGCCAGGCTACCTGTTTTCTAATGAGAGACATAAAGGGAAGGGAGATGGGGAGGAACTGGGAGGAGTAGAGGGAGGGGAAATTGTAATTTTTATGTGGATATACTATGTGGGTAAAGAAATCTATTTTAATAAAGGGAAAAAGAATCACAAAATATAGGTACACATGCAGCCAGTGTTGAGGACCACTATTTATGGAAACATCAGATCTTGAGAGGGACTGATTTATTTATAAAATCTAGAAATTACCACTTGCTAGTTATATATCCACAGCAGGTCACTTAGTTTCCTCGAGTCTTGATTTTCTTATCTGTTAAATGGGGACATAGATGTACCTCCCTCAAGGTAGCTGTATAGCAATAGCAGGGCTCCCCAGTGAACAGTGGTTAAAATGAGTCTACAGCTGTTCTGCCTAATACAGTAGCCACTTATCACATGTAAATGTTTAAATTATACATCAAAAATTGTTTCTCAAGTTTCACTTTACACATTTCAAGTGTTTATCAGTCACAGGTGGCTAGTGGCTACCACAGTGTGCAGTAGTGATGTTCAACAATGTTTTTTTGTTTTCTTTTATCATAGAATGTTCCATTCACCGGAAAACTACTCTCTTAGGTCTGCTTCAATAAGATCCAAGTATCCTCAGAGAAAATTCATTTCTAACCCTGCTTGGGAAAATCCAGCATTTCAGCCTCTGCAAGTAATCAGCAGACCTTCTGGCTTGGGGAGAGATGTGAAGGAAATCCAGGAACAAGGCTTTGTGCAAATACTTTTGTCTCTTGTTCCTTTAGACCCATAAATGAGCTTACCTGTGAGTAAACAGGCAATGGGAACATCCAATCAATTGAGTACACTCTGATCTGGCTCCCCTTCCTGCCTCATTTCTGAGGACACATTTACCTTTTTTGCTGTTTAGTAAGTTTGTTAAAGTGGAACATTAACTTCTCTGCCATTTGTTACAACCACTGGCACTCTACTGTGAAGCTGTTGCTGCTCTGTGTGTGTGTGTGTGCCTGTGTGAGTGAGTGTGTGTGTGTGTGCCTGTGTGAGTGTGTATGTGCGTTTTGTGTGCCTGTGTATCTATGTGCCTGTGTATCTGTGTGCCTGTGTGAGTGAGTGTGTGTGTGTGTGGGGGGGGTGGAAAGTGCAAGAAGAAGAGACAGATGTTAGAACAACCTAGCATTGATAGGAAATATTACTATCAGTTGGAAGGGAAAGGCCATAAATAGGCACACTTTAAGATCTTATCTGTAATATTTATTCCGGGTATTTTGTAGGTCTTCTATTCTAAAAAGTCTTTACTACCATTTTGGTTTGCCTGTAGTATATAAGAACATAAAGTTCTGAAGTTCAAACCATATACTAATATTGGTTTGATAAGAGACCTGTTATGGTTTTCTTAACCTTTCTAAGCCTCGGTTTCTCCATTTGAAAAATAGGATCAGTATTAGTCTCTACATCTCATAGGATTAATTAAAAAGTATATATATGTATATATGTGTGTGTGTGCATATCTATATCTATATCTATATCTAAATATCCTTATAATGCAGTCCACTATTGGGAAATTCTCTATGAATTAAAAAAACATTTTAAGATTAAGGTTGGGGTGGTGGTGCATACCTGTAATTCTGGCACTTGGGAGGTCGAGGCAAAGTTTGGAGTTCAAGTTTAGCAGTGGCTTCATAGTAGACTGCAGGCCAGTCTGAGCCACACTGTCTCGGACAAACAGACACCAGATAAAAAGACAGACAGAAAAGAAAAAGAGATGATTTTACTGTCAGTTGACAAACAATGTTACACTTTCACCAAATATTATACATAATATTTTACATATCCCTAACAGGAATTTCAAGTGTATTTTAAAATCCAATATTCTTATCATTTTGCCTATCTTTTACAATGAGGAGGCCTATTTCTCCAAGAACATTTATAGCTACTGTGTTATATAAACCCTCATTGTGCTACTGTATTTGTTTAGTTAAGTGCAGGCCTAGCAGTTGGGGAAGTGGCAAAGTCTGAAGAGCAAGTAGAGCCTGCTTAGAGTCACTATGTGTTAAAAATTCCTAATAGAATCAACAGTCTCAAAACTAAGTCTGGTAGAGACTCCTGATATGAAGAGACCATAACCTGCCTCTCAAACTTGTTTTGTCTCGCAGAAAGGATGTTTTTGTTGGCAAAGCTATTTGTTATTTTTAAATACTAAAACATGGCATCGCTTTGGGATTTAAATTATTTATATATTTCACACTATTTCATAACACGTGAGACTGTGTGCAGTGCCTAAAAGCACTGAAAATCAGCCCAGCGAGTTGGAGGTTATCATTTATTTTTAGTTGGGAAGCTGTGCTACTTCATATAGCTGTTTTCCCAGCTGAAATAACACAGCAGATTGGTGATGTTTGAACACTGTTAATTGCTGAATGTTCTTAAACTAGTAAATAGGTCTGATTAACTGGAAGCCAAACTAACCCAAATAGACCAGAGCATGTGTGATAAGATAAACACTCTACTAACCTTAAACCTCTCCTTTCGGTCATTTTCCAGTGGTGTGAAATGTTAACCTAAAATGTTTTATTTTCCATTTAGGAAAATGTTCAGCATATGAAAAACTAAAGTTTTGATGTATGACTAGTAGTTGGTTATTAGCAATGCTAGCAGAATACCATTAGTTTATGAGGGTTAACAACAAAGATTAGTTCGTCTCAGAAATCCCTGATTTACAGTTTATCCTGTACCTTGCCAGTTCTCTTTGGAAAATTACAAACAATAACAATTTAACCAAGAACAAAGAGTTTTTCATAATAAATAAAATGTAATTTGGGTTCTTTATGTATCATTTTTTATCTCAAGGCTAGAAAATGTTTTAGAATAAAACTCTACAGCCAGGTGGTGGTGCACGCCTTTAATCACAACTCTTGGGAGGCAGAGACAGGTGGATCTGTGAGTTCGAGGACAGCCTGGTCTACAGAGAGAGAGTTCCAGGACAGCCAGGGCTACACAGAGAAACCCTGTCTCAAAGAAACATAATAAAACTCTACTTCTACTGACACTTTCAAATAATCATTGGAAATATAGCTGTAAATTCTCTTCCATTGTCCTGGTTCCAGAACATTCATGTTAAAATTAGGTTTTGAGTTTATATTTTAAATTAAGCATTGATGATGGGAACCATGCTTATTCCTTTAAACTTGAGACAGAGGTTGGACAAGAGTGGCCAGAAAACAGTGTAATGCCCAATCAAGAAGTGTCAGGTTAGAGTACTGCCAGCTTGCCTTTTTAGCCTAAACAAATGTTTTAAACTGTTTGTGTCTTGTATTGATAAGGAAACTTCCTCATTAATAATATACAGAGACAAACTAGTTTTCTAAACTACTTTCTGGCCCAGAAATTCAATGTGCTTAATTCTTAAAAATTTGATAAAACTTACTTCCTTGACTCACTATCAGAAAAAAGCAAGTGGAAAAAACAAAAACTTCTAGAAGTTCTGAAAGTTACAGTTAAGGATTCAGATACATTACCTTCCAGGCTTTTGGTCTATGCTTTANAAAGTTAAAGTTGAAGGCTGACAATATGTCTCTTGCTGACAAGATGATGGCTTGCCTTCTGACCTAGAGATCTACATGGTGAGGAAGAGAGAACTGACTTCCAAACAAGTTGTCTTCTGACTTCAACACAAATGCCATGGCATATGCACTCCCCCACACACACGTAAATGTAATTTTAAAAATAGAGTTGAGCTTAAATAGCATACACATATCCTTAGCATACTGTTTAGAAGCTGTTTATAAACATTTTAAAAATGATTGTGAATATCAGCATATATTTTCCTGTTGGACATTTTCATGGTATCCTTTAAAAATATCACAAGACTGAGATAGTACTGCTCATTGATAGAGCATATATGCACACACACATTTACAAATTTTAGTGGATATATTTGTATAAGAGTTACTCCTTTCTCTCTCTTAGCATTATTTCTATAAACTAGAATCCCAGGAGTAGAATGCCAGGTCAGAAGGCTGAAAATGTTAAGGCCCTTCTGTATATGCTTTTCCAAGGAACTAACTAAACTGTACCATAAAATTACACTATAGAAAAAATAGCACTTTTACCACAATCTGGACAACAATGAATGATTCTACCAAGAATTCAATGTATGATTGTTTTGTGTTTGGTATGTTAGGATTTGAAATTTTAACTAAGCAGGAAGCCATTTATTCCAGATGGCCAGTTTGCTCACACTGAGAAGAGCTATATCATGGTCACACAACCAGTGAACTTTAAGATTGCAGGTTGGCTTGGCACAGACTGTGATCATTATCTGAAAGTACCTAAGTATAATAACACCATCTTTTCATTTATTTTACTCTGGCCACTTTTAGAAAGTATTTGAGGCAATGTTGGGTTCCACTTTCAGAAATGGCTAAGATAGATATTTTAGATAAAAATCAAAGACAGAGAAGCTAGAAGCAGGTGCTTTATGGTACAGGAGAGCAAACAGATGCATAGGGGCCCCTCTGAAACATTCTTGCATGCAGAAAGTGAGGAAACCTAAATAAAATCCAAAAGCCAAGGACAAGCTATTTAGGTTATCTGATTTCATTTTTGCCATTAAGTTATAGTACCCAAAACTGTGTATTATTGGCATAAATGCAAAAATATAGGAATGAAATAGAAAAGCAAGTTCAGAAATAGATACCCACCTGTAGGGCCACTGATTTTTAACAAATATGCCAAGGTACCCCAATGAGGGGAAGAAGAGTATATAATGTAGTATTCAGCCAACCAAATAGCTGTATAGAAAAGTGAACTTTGACCCTTCAGCATTTATACAGACATTAACTCAAGATGGATTAATGCAAAAGCTAAAGCTACATATTTATGACATTGAGTGAGACCAGTAGTTCTCAGAAATTTCATATACCAAAGTCAGTTGCCAATGGGTGGAGATAAGATTTTGGCAGTTACAGCTGATACAATTGGTATCTAGAAGGCAGTGGCTAGAACCACTGTTATATTCTGTAAGGCGTGGGATATCCTTCCAAGAAAGTTCAAATGTCACTAGTGCCAACTTGGAGAAAGTCTAGCTTAAGCCACATTTTCTTAAATGAATCACAAAAATTATACATCATAAAATAAAACAATTGATAAAACAGCAAAGCTTAAGATTTTTGTTCTGTGAAAGATACATCAGAAAATGAAAAAAACAAGCCATCAACATGAAGGAAGTATTTGCAAATCTATCTGACAAAAACATTTGCTTTAAAATATATAAAGAATAATAAGGAATAAACATTACACAAAGTGTTTTAGCCAATACCTTAGACAATAACATACACATATATCCATGAAGGTGATGAATAGGTGCTTAGAGCTACTCAATTAAATGCAAGTTAATGTCATGATGTGGTGTCACTGCATACTAACCAGCTTGACTACAGTGAAAAACCCTGACGACATGAAGTGTTGACAAAGACATGGGCACTGGAATACTCATACTTTGCTGATAGGGTTATAAAATGACTGAATTACTCTGAAAACAACTTGATACTGTCTCACATAGTAAACATATGCTGACCTTACCACTAGCTTATAGAGATTTGTTCAAGAGAAATGAAAAATTATGTATGTACAAAGAGTTGGGTGCCTGTTTTTATAACCACATTATTCACAATAATTTAAAGAGAAATTAACTGGCTAAAGGATAGACAATTTCAGAATACTATTTTGTAGGAAAAACAAAAAGAGATATTGATGTACAACGGTGATAGGGAAAAATTCAAAATGATAAAGATAAATTATATTATATTTGGTATAATTCTATTTACATGGAATTCTATAAAAGATAAAACACAGTGACAAAAGAATAGTAGTTTGATGTTGAATGTTAAGGGGGCAGAGAGGAGAGAGAGAGAGAGAGAGAGAGAAATAGAGAGAGTTTGAATAATGATTTTGCTATTAGATCAGTCTGATCAGGCTGGCCTTGACTTTGTTTTCCTCCTGCCTCAGCTGTCTGAAGAGGACACATGTAAGGCTGGTGCAAATATACTATATTTCAACTGGTGTGATGGTTACATGACTATGTGCAACTGTGTGCAACTAATTCCTCAAATTGTTTATCTAAAGTGAGTGAATTTTGGCCAGGCATGACAGCTCATTTCTGCAGCCCCAGCTCTTAGGAGGACCTTAAGTTTGAGGTAGCCTGGGTCACACAATGAGACTATAGCTCAAGGAAAGAAAAAAGTAGATTTTATATTTTGAAATACAAAGTGAGAAATATTTGAGTGTTGAATATAAAATTAATATCAGGTTATTAAAAGAATATGAACCAAATAAAGTTAAATATACCTATAAAACAGCTAAGAATAGTTTTATAATTGTGTATAATATTTAGCTGCAAGGCTCAGTAGTAGCTAATACAAAAATGAAATCTACTTGTGAGCATTGGTTACTTTTGGACAGCTGTGATCAAAATACCCAGCAGCACAACTTAAGGGAGGAAAGATGTAGTTTGCTCACTCTGTCAGAGGTTTTGGTCTGTGGCTGCTGGGCTGCTGAGCCTGAGCAGAGCATCATGGTAGTAGGGGCATGTGGTAGACAAGGTTTCTCACTTTGTGTCAGGCAGGAAGGCAGGGACTGAGGGCCAGACACAACTTTCAAAGATAGGCCTGCAGTCACTGCCTTTTTTCCACTAGGCCCCACCTCCCCAAATGGAGCCACCATCTGGGGACCAAGAGATTATGATGTGAGACTGCATATTCAAAGCATAGCAATGTGCTATAGATTGCCTTGCTTTCTTTTGTCCCATCCTTCCTTCCTCCCTCCCTCCCTCCC
>LZPO01027953.1:46609-61534 GCA_001675575.1 Neotoma lepida | reverse complement strand
TTTTTTGAATGTATGTATATAAGAATCCAACTCCTAAAAATGTTTTCGCTAGCTCTTAAGTCATATTATATTGGTCCCAGTTCAATACTCTAACCATATCCTCAATTTTGTTCCTATTGTGGCAATTTTAACAAATACTTTAAATGTGATTATTAATTTAAAACCATGTATGTCCTCAAAATAACCTGAAATTTAATTTCAGAATGTTTATCCTTCACATAAAAAAACTATAGATGGGATAAAATTACTTGCTCAAGCAATTTATGGCTGTCAATAATGATGCCTGTGTCTTGAGTTGCAAAGTCAACTGGATACTTCCTCTATGCTAGAGATTCCTTGGGTAATTAGAAGTTCAAAATACAGAGATTGTAAAAACATGTAAGATGTCCATAACACCATTGAAAGACCAAGAGGATATTATGGATGAGAGCGCAGGTAGGTTGTTAAGAGCCAGAGGTACAGCTATGAAATATTGTCTTTTGTCTATTGCACTAGGGAACATGCTACATCTTAGGTTACCTACAAAACATGAAGAANAAAAGAACACATGACAGTATGAAGGGGCTTAGTTGTGAAGAGGAAGTGTCATCAAGAGTAGTATGGGGATAAGAGGAGAGTGAATATGATCATAATACATTGTATATGTGCATGAAACACACAAAAATAAAACAGATGCATTTATTCTTAATTGTGTAAAATAAAATTAAAAAAAAAGTCCAGGGAAAATTTCAGTATTTTAAAAGAAATAAAAACTATTCTAACTAGCACGAAAATACTTTGCAGTTTAATTCATAACATTTAAAATAATGATTTATAAGTTTCTTATAAGCAATAACAAAAGACTGATACTGATTTTTAGTCTTTCATGGTTAAGAAATTCACTATTTGTTCTTGTGCTGTATCTTCCCCATTTTACTCAAAGACCAATTTTAGATGGTGGCAGAAGGAAAGGCATCTTGTATACTAATCATTGTGCTTACCAGATTGTGTAACAGAAAACACTGAGTTATACATGCATGGTATTCCATGTTATTTTAAGATTTTTGTTTTCTGGCATTGCTCTGGGTGTAGGTTGGATTTATGAATATTATCATACTCATAAATATTTATGGAACATCTACTATACAGGATGGTGATGGTGTTAAATGAAATAGAAATAACTCTAGATTCATAGGAAAAAAGAATATCAAGGAAGAATGGCATTAGTGACATAGATATACAGTTTGTTGTTTATTCATAATCATTAAAAAAGAAAATTACAGATTATTCCTTAATTATGTTCAGGTCTCAGAGGTTATGAAACAATGTCTGTAGTGACATATTTGTCATGAGGTTTCAAGAAGTGAGTAGATTGATGCTAGGTGGACTAGGGTCACCTTGTCTAAGCACAGTTTATGATGCATGTAGGTGAATGTGTGGAAGAAATATGATAATTCTATCAAAAAAGGGCTGTTTCAGCAGTTACTATAGAGATTGGAAGGATAGGCTTAAGGATTTAAGATACAAAAGAAGCATAAAGCTTTTGTGATTCCACTAAGAGAGACAGTAGCATACTGAATTTTAGAAAAACAGCTATTTGTGAAAAATTGACTAAAGATTTGGAATTTGTCAGAAGAATGCAACTGAGACCTTTCTGCTAGTCTAAAAGGTAACTCTGAGTTGAGGTAGGCCACTGAAATGGCATGCAGCTGAAAGATGGTAGAGATGCTTTCCAGATATTGTTAACTTATTTTCTTTAAATGATTTATTTTTATTTCATTAATGTGTATGTGTGTGTGCCTAATGAATGTCTGTCATACATGTGCTGGTGACATTTGGGGACCTAAGACAGTGGCTCTCTTGGAGCTGAAGTTACAGGTGGTTTTGAACTGCCCGATATGGGTGCTAAGACCTACATTTGGATCCTTTGCAAGAGCAGTGCAAAATATTAATGACCAAGCCATATGCCAGGATCCTATTTTTCAAATCTCTATTGCTTCTTAAAATGATTCAAAGGAAAATAAGATCTAATAAATCTCACAAAACCAACTCACTTATTTTCCCAAATATTTCTGCACACTAGCCACAAGTAGAAAGCTGATTCATCTGTGTTGAATTATGATCCACCTTCAAGTGTGAGATAGGATTCTCAAACTTATTTCACTTGAAAATAAAAATTTTATTCAAGCAAAGATAACTAAATAAGGGGAGGGACATAAGCATTAATCCTCTCCATTTTCAACAATGAAGATCCTGTGTTTCCTCATTGTCTTTGGAGAGAACAACCCTTACCATACCAACCTCCCAAGACTCTTCTGACATATTAAAACTCCTTTGCAATAACAACAAGCTGGATTAAGAATGTTGAAAGCCTGCATGTTTGGGGAATTTGTGTATTCTAGCATGGAGATGTTGCTTGTCAGATGTCTCAACTACAGTGAGAGGTAACTCTAGCATGACAGGTGTAGAACTGCTTGATGTTCTTAATACCCCTGGGATGAGATGTCTAGTGCAAAATAACAGCAGACTCATACAATCTCCTTCCTGTTTAATTTGTTTCAAACATCAATGTTTTTAGAAAATGAAATGGTTTTTCAATGTTACTTTTTAAAAGTTCTAAATAGGCATATAATTAATGAAAAGTATTGGGAATATAGTTTAGCACTTTTAATTTACAGAAATCAATATGACACAACATGTTTATTGAAGGTAATTTCTTTTTATTTACTATGATTAAACAAGTTATATATTGGCACATTAAAATTGTTAATGGCTTTGCTAAAGACATATTTACTGTTATTTGTTCAAGGCCTTGTATTTATAGTACCTTGCAAATCAAGAGCTTACAGCCATGCTGATTGCACTATGAGTGAGGGTTCTCCAGAGGAACAGAGTTAATATGGTATAATATAGAAAGGGAAATAAAACAAAAGGGAATTTATTGCATTATTTGTTTTGTTGGCTTATATGATAAGATGTGTAGTCCAACAATAATCATCTTCAGATAGGAGAGGAAACAAATCTGACTGATGCTCAATCCAAGAAGTTGGAAGCCTCTGCCTGAGGTTAGAATTGGGGGTTGTCAATGCTATAGACCTAGCATGACTTTGAATGTCATGAAGTTCCTTGTAGAGTCATGGGTCCGAGTTATCTATACTGAAAGGATGGAGAAGCTAGTACTATCACCCTGGACATTGGCAGAATCTCTTGGCATCCTTATTAAGAATGAAGGTTGTATGCATACATGGCTTTTTCTCCTTTAAGTTTTATTCCTTCTTGGTTCCCAATTGGTCAGATGGTGCTACTCACATTCTGGATAGGTCTTTCTCTCTAACTTACTGTCTCAGGTGACAGTCCTGTCTGTAAACTTCCCCACAGAAACTCCAAAAGGTATACTTCACCATCCCTTAATCCAGTCAATTCAATAACTGGGATAATCATCACACCTTCATACTTTTTTACATAGATATTTAAAAACAAGAATCACCACCACCACCACCAATAAGAAGTCCTCCCAAAGAGAAAGTAGAAACACCATAGCAAAAATGAATAATTAAAAAACAAACTTTAAGTTTGAGTTTTAAATATATGAAAGTTTAATTCTTAAGTATTGAGAAAATTATCAATGAAATTAAACCTTTTAACTCATACTATATTTTTAGATTTTTTTGCTCAGCCATCTTCAGGTAGGGGAAGCAAAAAAATTGATCTATGTTCAACCCAAGAAACTGGAAGATGGAAAACATTAATTGTCTACTATTTAAAAAGAAGGGAATGTGTTAATTAATAAAGCCTGACACTTAGTAGATTGAAAAGAAACTAATTGATTATGCCCAGGCATAGCGGTTCACAGTTACGCTTATCTGCTAAAGGAAATGAAGGTGATTCCAAACATTCTAAGTTCCTGTTCTTATGTATATCTTTTCATCTTTCCAGATGGGTGTGATGATAAGCACTGCCTCAAGGTTCCATATAGAAACAAAAGGAAAGACGGCAGGAAAGCGATGGGCTTAAAGAGATGTTTCATATTAAAATACTTGCTAAAATGTCACCATATCTTTTGCTTTTTAAAGTGGACCATACTAGCCAAAATCCATGTAGTGAAGCAAACCTTTGATATCTGTACTATTCTTTATTACACAAAGGCTTAAACAATGATGGATGAAGTGTTTGCCTAAGAGCCTTGATAAATTCGCTATCAACAACAACAAAAAATACAAGAATTAAGTACTGAAAATATTTCATATTTATATAGCATCTAAGATATGACAATGAAATAGGAAGGGGAAAAATAGAAGAGAGGAAGCACTAGTCAGGTCTAGAATCTAAATCCTCTGAAGCTGAATATAAATGTCTTCAGTTCAACATATAAATCTGAAGCCTAANTGTATAGTGAGAAAAGACTGTGAAGAGGTAAGTAAATTGTGACTACTGAGTCTTATAAGTAAACTCCCATTCGTGTTTCTGNAAGTAAGTCCAATAAACTCAATGTTTCACCAAGTGAGACTTGGCAGGAATTGTTTTGTTGTTCTGCCATTGGTGGATANATTTTGCTTGTGTACCTCATAAAAACTAATCTGTAATACCNTATCTGAAAAAATAAATTAGGAAAATGCTGGAGTGAATAGGGATTGTCTGAGATGAGAATTAAGTGCAGGGGAAAAGAGAAAATATTGATGAGGATATACAAGGAAAGAAACTTAGTCATTGCTGGTGGGAATATAACAGTCACTTTACAAGAAAATTAGGTAATTCATTTTTATTTATGTATATCTGTGAGAGGCCATATGAGTTTGTGTGTGCCATGTGTATCCAGGTTCCCATGGAGGCCTGAAGAGTTCACTGGAACTTCTGGATTTGGAGTTATAGGCATGTGTATTTCCTCATTATGCACAATGGGAACCCAACCAGGACCCGCTGCAAAATCAATCTCTACTCTTAACCCCAGACCCATCACTACTGCCACCAATTTAAGATTCTTTTTTTCTTTATATTTTTTTCTTTTCTTTCTTTCTTTCTTTCTTTCTTTCTTTCTTTCTTTCTTTCTTTCTTTCTTTCTTTCTTTCTTTCTTTCTTTCTTTCTTTCTCTATTTATTTTTATTAAGAATTTTTTATTCATTTACATACCAATCACAGATCCCTCTCTTCCCTCCTCCAGCCCCTCCAGCATCCCCTCCCCCAACCCACCCCCATTCCCTCCTACAAGAAGGCAAGGCCTCCCATGGGGAGTTAGCAGAGCCTGGTACATTCAGTAGAGGCAGGTCCAAGCCCCTTCCGCTACCTCAAGGCTGTGTGAGGTGTTCCACCATAGGTAGTGGGCTCCAAAAAGCCTGCTCATTCACCAGGGATGGATCTTAAACATTGACTATATCCCTAACATATGATTTAGTAATTATTCTTTTTCTCACACAAAAAGGAATTCAAAACTACATCATAAACACATTTTTAGCATCATTATTCATCATTGCTAGAAACTGAAANCAGTCAAGATGTCCTTCATACAAACAAATGAATATATCTCATCTTAAAAGTAATGTAGTATCAAGTTATCTAAAGTCATGGAGAAAATGAATTGTGTGTAGCATAAGAAGCCTATATGGAAAGGATGTATTATACAGGATGCCATCTATCAGACATTTTGGAAAAGACAAAGCTACAAGGACAATGAAAACATGAAATTTGGCAGGAGNTTTGGGAGAGGGAGGGATTAATGAGTGGAGCACAGATATTATTAGTATAGGGAAAGGAACTGGTATGTATTTTATTCTAAACCTGTAGAACAACAAATACCAAGAATGAAATATAATGTGAAAGCTATGATGTAGATATGAGTGCTCCTCCAAAGACCCAGGTATTGAAGGCATCTTCCCCAGTGTGATACTATTGAGAGGTTATGGGGTCATGAAAGTGCAAATTACATTAGTGTCCTAATTCATAGATATGTTTGTGCTACATGAGCCATTAGGTTTTGAGGTCTGTTTGTCACAATTAAATCACCACAGACCTGGCATTGAAGAGCATATCTTGTCTCTTGTCTCTTGTCTCTTGTCTCTTCCTATCCTTTCTGTCCTCTGCCTCCTGTCTACTATGAGGTGAGCCAGGGTCTCCACTGTAGGTTTTGACCACGCTGTAGTGCCTCACCACACACAGCCCAGACACAATACAACCAAGGATATGGAGAGAAGCCTCCAAAACTGGGAGCCAAAATAAAATTTTCTTCTTTAACAGTCATGAAGAATCTAATCCAGTAAACAACTGACTTCACATAACAAGGATGGGTCTCTATAGGCTCATCAGTCTCATCCAACATCTCTCTCTGAAGCACAAATCATTAACCTGTTTAGTGAGGATATGCACAGGCCCTCTAGCTCTCCTGTCACTGTCTTGTTTAGAGAGGATATGTATGGCACCTCTAGCTCTCCTGTCACTGTCTTGTTTAGAGAGGATATGTATGGCACCTCTAGCTCTCTTGTTCACTGTTACTTTGAAAATAAAACCTTTCTAAAGAGTGAAACATATATATTTTAAAGTAATATCTCAAATATTTATGAATAATTCTTGCATCTGTGACAAAGTACAGAATAAGATCGTGAATCAAGGAAATTCCAGTGCAATAATAGTTCCTAGAATGAATGACATTGGCATCTTCTGAAATGACAGTTGCAAATTTAATGTTTAGTAAGTTATACATTTCACTTAAATATACTTTTAGTCATTTACAAATGAAACTTGTCTCTTCATTTGAAAGAACTCTTAGTTTCAGCAGAAGACAAATATAATACTTGAAATCATAGACCTACATGGAAAAGAATACATAAGTATATCATTCTATACATAAAGATTAGTAAAACAGAAACACCCATAGAAGGATGTCAATGTGCAGTGTTTGTTGTGAATTGTTTTAGGCATTGTATTTACATACATATTTGTGTGTGTGTGTGTGTGTGTGTGTGTGTGTGTGTTTTAATTTAAGGCAACTGAAGTCAATGGTTAATGGCACAGTTCTTCCCTGGTTAACATGCTGCATAGAAGATTCTTGAAACATCTATTTCCGGGCTCTGCACTGATTATCTTTTTCCTTTTATAGTTGGCAACAAATGACTTTCCCTGAAAAGAAAGCAACTAAAAGATTCAGATTCACTGATATTTTTCATAGTGTGCAGCCCAGAAATTTGTTGTTATAGCTAACAAATTTCTTTAACAGTTAATGCACAGAAATTATATGGAAAAGATGGAAGTTTCAAAATGGGAGAGAATTACTTATGACTATTCCAAATGCCAAGGTACTGGAATAAAGTATCATGGAAGATAAACTACCAAGAAATGTACCCGTTCATATTTGGAAATACCATACAAAGTTAAAGCTTAATATATGTTATATTTTATTTCATTATTTTTATGAAATGACTATATAATGATGTTATTTTCACCAATCCAAACTTTACCCAAGATGACTATTTTTAAAGGTATCATTTCATTCAAACATTANCACTTATTATATAATAAGGCAAAGANGTTAGAAACATTAAATAAGTGATTTATGCATTTGGAGACATANTTTTTAGAATTTTTTTTAATTTAATATATATGTGTTTGTCTGCAAGTATATCTGTGTACCACATGTATTCCTGGGGCTTGTAGACACCAGAAGAGTGTTTAGAGCCTTTATATTTGAGTTATAGAGAGTTGTGAGATACTATCTGGNTGTTGGTACCTAAACTTGTGGCCTTTTTGGAGCAGTAGGCTCTCTTAATTGCTGAGCAATCTCTGCAGCCCCTTTGGAGANATTTTATTCAATTATAATTTTTATCAGATTGTGAATAATGATTTTGAGTTTTGACAGTTTACACAATTACTATTTCAACATCTTAAGCTACAAATTTGTAGGGAAGCACAAATTATGCCATATTTGTTTACCTATTCAATTGTGCTACATGCACATTATCCCTAAATAAACACTTGTTTANACCATTATGTGTGAATGAGACAATCATAAAAGCTGAGGTAAAATAGTGATATTCACAAACCACTGAGAGAGCCCAATTATTGAAAACAAGAATAATGAATCTGAGGTCTGTTGGAAATAGACAGATTTGTAAGAAAAGATAGAGGCTAGAATGAAGACCTTTATGGTTTGGTGAGCAAATGAAAATCTAAAACAAATGTTGAACAAGGATGTTCAATGTCTTTCTGTGACACATCTTTTCTCTAAACGTTATTGGTTTTGCTTTTTGTCTGCCATGCTTTTATATTCTGTAATTCAGCCTTAATATAGGATGATCTAAATTAGAATAAGTTTCTCTAGCCTCATGGTCATTAATAATTCTAGAATTATAGTCAGTTTATACAGCATGATTCTTTAGAGAATCAGAATCAGAATAGGATGTATGCATATATATTATTGAAATGGAATTGGTGGGCTTAAGGNCACAGGCTGTATGATTCTACAATGCTTATCTAAACAGTAGAGAGGCAGATAGCCAAGTCGTTGCCTACCGAGGCAGCCAAAAATCTCAGTTTTACAATCCAACACTGAAAACCTGGATGTTTCTTATGAGGAAGCTGCTACGGAGTTCTGCTGAACGAGGAAAGAAACTAGAGTCTCATNTCAGTAGAAGATGGCAGTAGAGATGGATATGCTCATCCAGAAAGAAGAAGGTTTGTAGGACTGCAGACTGCCTTCTAGTGAGAACACTTTCCATGTGGTCCACCAACCTAGAACACCAACACAGGCGGTGATGTTCATATATGGCTTAGGACTCCTTTGCATCATCTTAGGTGCTGTTCAAAAGTTCAGTACTCTCTGGGAANAACCCCATAGANACATACATATGTTTTATCAGTCTTACATCTCTAAATCTAATCTAATTGAAAACTAAGACCATTCATTATAGTCAAATACTTGATGTTAGCTAGAATTGCCAATTCGAACATTGTCTTAGTTTATATAGATTGGCCCAACAAAATGCCATAAACTGAGTAGTTCTGGCTTGGGCAGCTAACATTAAGTCTTGGCAGATTCAGTTTTTGAGGGGCTCAATCTTCAGAGACATTTCTTCTTCCTCTCTCTCTCTCTCTCTCTCTCTCTCTCTCTCTCTCTCTCTCTCTCTCTCTCTCTCCTGATAAAAGGGACCATGTGTAGAGTCTCTTATAAAGATGTTATCCCTAAAATGAAGGGTCTTTCTTTATAAACAAATTTCTTCTGAGAGTAATCCACCACAGAATACCACTGGCTGAGAGTTAGGGTTTGAATGTATTATTTGGAGGGATATGAACATTTGAAGCACAGCATATCTTCAGTTATGAAATTGGTGGAAATGTACCATTTCCTTAATGTATTCTTTAGAGGNGAAGATGTTTCTTGCAGACTGATTTTGTAACTAGAATATGCATATACAAGCATAGCTCTGTCCCTGAACAGTGATCATAATACTTTAGAGAATGGTGGAAAACTATAGTTTCTAAATTATTCCAGTTTCCAAAAAAACCACATGAATTATGATAATCCAGTTTTTTAAAAAAAGCAATGAAGATAATAAGGAGACTTTTCCTTTCCTTCTATGAAACATACATTAATGGCCATTTACCTTACATTTCCTTCCTTTATCTTAAGAACACTAAACCTGAGATACTTCAACACATGAACTATACAACACTCTGCTGAAGCAATCATTATTACACATGATAGGGTGTTAGTGTCTCAATTTGTTGCAGTGAAAGAAGTTGAAATTCAGATCCGTTGCTGTACCTAAAGGGGGCGCTTGGCTTAACCCATGCTAACAATCTCATGTGCATATTATTCTATGATACAGAACTGTAGTGAATTTTAGAGGTATGCTATTAGAATTCCTTAAAAATATGTCTAGATGTGAGATTTTTATTCAATTACTTAATTTCCCTGGAGTATTACATGTCAAATAAAATAATGCATAGAGGAGCTATGAAGATTTAATGAGTACTTAGAAGGATGTTAGCCTGACACTTCCTGCTGGATCAGAGTTTTATCTGTTGTCCCTGAATGATAATAATGGTGCTAACCAATCATAATTCTAAATAGAATTACTGCCTCATCTAGTAAGTNTTTAGGAGTTGGTCAAAAATATGTGATGGAATTCCAAGTACATCTTCCAGTCTCTNTAAGAACAATCCTAAGTGCTATGTAAGTGTATGATCAAAGTCAGGATTTCTTTTTAAGAAGATGTGGGTATATCAGATTATTCTTTGATAGTTTCCTTCTACTTCAATGCTAATTCCAAGAGGCCAGCTGGAGGTGACTGGAAATTCAGTGTATTAGTGATATGAGTTCATTATAGTTTGGAATGTCAAAGACTGGTGTCCGCTATCTGTCTTTCTCTTAATATCATAGGGTGCTTCAATGAAAATAAACTTTTCTTCCATAGACAGCATAAGGAAAATGAACTCAAGTGACCTGCAGGACAATCCCATCCAATCNGAGATAATCCTGATTAAGGGGCAAGCATGGACAGATTATAAGTGTGTTAGCTGCTTGTTTTCTAAATGTAGAGTTTAACCATTTTTAAACCTCTATTAGATCTTTATAGAGAAAACAACTTGTTGATTTTGTAACAAGAAAACATACTATAAATTAATCACTAAATTCTGCACAGCATAGTTGAAGTTAATACTCAGCTTGCAAGTTAAGGTAATTTGATGGATCTGATTCCATCTGACAAAGGAATTCTACATAAATGTTCTAAACTTCTATAAGTGAACTGCTGTGAATACTAACTCAGAAAGGGAATTTACATTTGGTTTTCAATGATTCTCTCATAGTTTCAGAAATCATCTAGAGGTAGACATCACACATTTGAGTTAGTGTGTATTTTCTCTTTAAAAATTATTAATCACTTTTTTTGCATCTTTAGTTTCAGATAAGTGTCATTATCGTGACAATTTTTACGTGATGGTTACAGAAAGTAGCCACTTGAATTAAGCTTTATTTTGTAATAGCCTTTGTATGATGGAGAGTAGATTAAGAATGAGTTCTTGATCTGTGGAATTTCATCAGTCTTTTCCTACACACTGATGTTACTATCTTGCTGAGACATTTCAGATTAGAAGCCTTGTATGCAATTTTAAGCTTCAGATTTTAGTCCTGAACCAGGTGATAAAAGATGTTTCCAATTTTACCTACAAGATGAAAATTTTAATCACATTACTTTTAGAGATCATGATTTTCAGTGTGAAATATTAGTTTAATTATTCAAACTACATTTTGGGTAATAAGAAAACATTTCTCTTTTCAACTGCACAATGATTGTATAAAATAAAATGCCAGGTGAAGTAAATNTTCCTTATGCATACAACGTATTTATTTTTTACTAAATCTACTATTTTTTATGTGATAAGGAAAAAAATCTACCATTTAAAATATTTCTGATAGTTTCTATACGTACTTTCTAAAAATCTTATTATGATTTTATAAGCTATTTATCTTTATCATCTCCATTTTTATAGATAAGGAATCAAATACCATAGGCCACATTATCTGTTAAGCAGTTACTATGGGGATTCGTATGATTAAAACTTTGTTCCATACTCCAAATAATTTATATGGATTGACCACAGATAGCATATATACCTGAAGCTGAGAAGATATAAGCAGGAATAAAGTTATAATAATAAATCAAAAGGTTAATCAGTAACTCCACAGCCTGAACAGTATGAAATATGGGGGCTAACTTAAGATGGTAGGGGGTCATGTTGCTGAAGAAGAAAAGTGAAAGTACAATGGATGTGAAGGTACTCTACAATGAAGAAATTTAAGAACAAAAGAGGTTCTCTCTAAGAAGAGATAAACACCTTACTGTCATCAGTTCATAGGAAAAATTTTGAAGAAAATAGCTAAGGATTTGTTTCCAGCATTTATTTCCTATAGCTCCAGTTATATATTACTAATGATCAGAAATGCATGTCAAATTAAGTTTCCTGAGTTTTTTTTGTTGTTGTTTTTTCTTTTTACAAAATCCATACTACATTGTACCACAGGAGCAAAGGGATTATCATGTGCTGCTTTTATTTTTAATACATGGAAAAAAATCTTCCTGTATGGCAGAATAATACACTTCCGTATGGTGCATGAAGCCAATGTTATTATTTCATGTACAATTTTCCTTCCAGTGTAACTCAGTGTTTTGCACTACATTGCAAACTAAATAAAAATTTTTGTTCCTTTATTTTCTGTTTCAGGTTACTATATTTTATCTTTGGCTATGTTATGGTTCTTAGCATTTATTTGAGTAGAGTCTTTCTCTCTCTCTCTCTCTCTCTCCCCCTCCCTCCCTCCCTCTCTCTCACCTATTTCTTGGTTCTCTACTTCACTGACACTAAGTAATTGAAATGTAAATAATCATATATACCTGAAGCTTTCTAAGTTCCTAATATTGGCACCTATATTTGAAGTTGGAAACTTAAGATGAAATCACACCTGAAGGATACAATGCCTAAACTTGTAATTTTATATAAGGCATTCCATCTGGTACATGTAAATAATTAATAAATATATTTTCATTCATTTATTTTCTCACTCACCAGACATGAAATAATGGATCTTCTATGTACAGAAGAGAGATTGACTTACAAAATTATGATACACCTTAATCTATTTTGCATAATATAAAATACCAGGCTATATGAATTGACAGGAAGCAGAAACTTGTTCTGAAATTTTGAAACCAAGAATCATTCGGTTTATTCTATCCATTAGGGAAAGGGCATTATTGCCTAACCACTGATTAAACATCCAACCTCTTTATACTGTTACAATAGGAATTAAATTTCCAGGTGAATTAGGATGTGGCAAATGATAGTTTGATGTCAATGTAAAAATATGTTTAATCAGTAAATGCTAATATTCTTGGTTGTGTAAAAGATAAATCTCTGATCCTGAGAAAGCAGCAAGGTGACTTTTCTCCTCCTCCATTCTCTCAGTTTTCTTCTGTCTGAAACAAAACTCCTCTAAGCATATGCCCCTCCCTTCTACTTCCTGTGCCTCTCTTTCTCCAACCTCCCACTTCCCCTTACTCTCTATGGTTAATTCCAGTCAACTGGTTGCTTGCTCTGCCTCTTGACCTATGGTTGATTTTATTTAAATAATGTGATNTTGGGGTCCACAATGTGACCAAATATCCTGCAACAACTGCGCCCTCTCACTAGCCCTCTGTCCTTAATTTNGTGTTACTATCAATNTCTTTTTTAGTTAACAAATGGAAGTTATACANATTTATCATGCACAATACAATGGTGTAGGATATGTAGACATTAACATGCATTAGCCTTATATTTTTTCACTTTTTTCTGGTAACTACACATAAAAATCTACTCTCAGCGAATTTGAAGATGGTATCTGTTGTTATTTACTTCCTTATATTTTTATCATTANGAATAATTTTATTTTATTTTGTTTTCTTAAACCAATAATGTTTGGTTTTACCCTAGGTCTCTGGGCAATCTAGACTCTGGTTCTTAGTCACCCAAGCAGGGTCATGTATGGGTTCCACCTCATGGAGTGCATCTTAAGTCAAATCAGACATCTCTCAGATGTTTACTCTCAAAAAGTTAATGCCACCACCGCCCTATCACTTTTTGCAGGAAGATCAGATTATAGAGAAAAGGTTTTGTGGCTGGGTTGGTGTTTATATTTCCCNTTTGGCAGCCTGCAGACTACCTTCTGGTACCAACAACACTAGAACATGGAGGAGAAGATTCTATGCAGGNACCAACTTAATCTTTCTTTCCAGGTTCAATGAATTATGTGGGTGTTGTCTTCTGCAATGGGGCCTAGTTGTCAGTTTGTGGAGAGCAACTTATTGTCTTGGCAACAGCCTGGGTTGTTTGGAGGCTTCCATGGGACCCCTTTGACCAATTCAATTGGCTGCAACCCAGTCCCTGTANTGGAACTTTGTTTGGTGATAGGAGATGACTAGTTGAGACTNTCTCCCTCATTATTTGGAGACTTCATTAGTATTGTCTTCATATATTTTAGGAAGTTTCCACTGCACTAGGATCCCCTATCATGCCTCAAATGTCCCTCAATTCTAGCTGTCTCTCCCTGAATTCTCCCCCCTCTACCCCATCTTTCCTATGCCCATTCCTCCCATTCCTGATCCATTCAATCTGTTCTATTCCCCCTTCCCAGTATTCTGCCCTAGTCCCTTCCTCTATACNTGCCCTCTCTTGATCTATATATTTTAACTTGGTTATCATTTACTCATTGGCTTATATCCACATATAAGTGAATACATCCCATATTTATCTTCCTGGGTCTACTTTACCTCATCCAGGATGATTTTTTTTCTAGTTCCATCCATTTGCCTGCAAATTTCATGATGTCATTTTCTTTAACAGCTAAGTAATACTCCATTGTGTAAATGTACTACATTTTATTAATCCAAGTTTCTGTTGAGGGACATCTAGATTGTTTCTAATTTCTAGCTATTATTAGATCATCAGTGAACATAGTTGAGCAAGTGTCCTTGTAGCAGCATGAAGGATCTTTTGGGTATATGCCCAAGAGTGGCATAGCTGGATCTTGAGGCAGATCTCTTCCCATCTTCCTGAGGAACTGTCATACTGAAAACTCAGAGGAGCAATGGATGAGATTTCTCCTGCTCCAGATCCTTGCCAGCATAAGCTGTCATTTGTGTTTTTGATCTTAGCCATTTTGACAGGTGTAGATGGGACCTCAAAGTAGTTTTGATTTGCATTTCTTTGATGGCTAAGGACACGGAACATTTCTTTAAGTGTTTCATAGCCATTTGAATTTCCTCTATAGAGAATTCTCTGTTTAGATCTGTACCCCATTTTTAATTGGTTTATTTTTTTTTCTTTTTATTTCTAGTTTTTGAGTTCTTTATAGATTTTGGATATTAGCCCTCTATCTGGTGTTGGTGAAAAACCTTTTCCCATTCTGTATGCTGCCACTTT
>LZPO01027953.1:8055-27919 GCA_001675575.1 Neotoma lepida | reverse complement strand
AAAAAAAAAAGATCATGTGCAAGACAAAGATTTCCATTTTCACCACTTCTAATAATAAGACATGAAAAGGAAGTAGGAGGAATACAAATAGGAGTGGAAGAAGTCAAAATATCCTTATTTACTTTACATTCCGTGATTCTTTACAAGGCAGACACCAAAGACTTCACTAGGAAACTCCTATACCTGAAAAAAGAATCCTGCAAAGTGGGAGGTTATACACTTAACACACCCAGATCAATAGCCTTCCTATATACCAAAGCCAAGAGACTGAGAAAGAAATCAGAGAAACAGTCCTATTCATGGTAGCCTCAGAAAACTACTTTGTAATAAACACAACCGAAGAAGTGAGCTATCTATAAAATGACAACTTTGAACACTGAATGATGAATTTGAAGAGGACAATAGAAGATGGAGAGACCTTGAGTGCACATAGGATTAATATTCCAAAATGGCTATTTCACCAGAAGTAATCTACAGATTCAATGCAAACTCTACCAAAATTCCAACTTAATTCTTCATACATTTTAAAACAAAAATCTTAAAATTCATATGGAGGCAGAAAAGATTCCCAATTGCTAAAAAAATCCTGGACAATAAAATGCTGCTAGTGCTACCACCATACTTGATTTCAAATTATACTACTGTCTTAGTTAGGGCTTATATTGCTGTNACAAAACACTATGACCAAAAGGCAATTTGTCTTACACTTCAGCATTGATGTTCATCATCATAGGAAGTGAGGACAGGAACTCACACAGGGCAGGATCCTGGAGGCAGGAGCTGATGCAGAGGTCATGGTGGAGAACTGCTTATTGGCTTGCTTCCCATAGCTTGCTCAGTCCTCCACCTTCTTATAGAATCTAGGACCAGCAGCCCAGTAATGGCACCACCCATCATGGGCTGGAGCCTCTGCCATTGATGACTAAATGAGAAAATTCCTTACAGCTGGATCTCAATAGCATTTCCTCAACTGAGGCTTCTTCCTCTGGTGACTCTAGCTCGTCGTGTCAAGTTGACACACAACTACAGAACCAAAGTAGGAGAAATATCATGACCTTGGCACAACAATGATATTGGTCAATGGATTAGAATCAAGAACCCAGATATAAGTCCACACACCTACAGCCACCTCATTTTTTCAGAGGTACCAAAACATAATTGGAAAATGGTACATTTTAACAAATGATGTTGGAAAGACTAGATAGCTGCATGGTAGAAGAAAGAAACTTGATCATTCTATTTCACCATGCATATAGAAATAAATATATATTTGAGTTTAATTGGAGTTACCACACACAGGGTATGTATATCCCAGGAACCATAGGTTGCTAAATAGAAAGCTTACTGTCAGTTTTGTCCCCAAACCCTCCAAATACAAGCTATTGTCATTGCCCTTGGTTGCTCACCAGAACTTGATCGCAAGACACTATTGTTTGAAGACACCATGAATTTTAGTGACCTGACACAGAAAAATCATGCATATACAGAATAGGAAGCTTCCTCCATAGTGGCTAGTTCTTTGCAGTATTTAGAGGTGCTGTGTAGCTTGCTGGGGAAGGGGTGAGTTATCAAGTCTTATACAGCTGTGAATCCTGAGAAATGAAATAATGGTTAATGTGACAAGACATGTCCATGAGTGCAGTAGTGGTATACATGTTACAGGATAAGTAATAGCAGTTTGATTAACTTTAAGGCTTGTTTCATAGGAGGCAACACATGCCTGGTTGAAAATCTGGCCATGTCTCTATTGTTGAGAAGGTAAACCTAATTTTATTATTCTGCTGAAAGGATTCAGTATCAAAATGCCTTTAAAATTCATATGTCTCTACCCTTTGATTAGTGCATATCTCAGAGAAGTTTCTCAATCTCTGTGCTGCAGATGGTGGTTAATGCACGAATTTACAACTGGTCAAAGTGCAAAGAACCTGTGTCAGTGTATTGCTTAACAGTATTGAGACATGTAGATCACATCCTCTCCCCCAAAGCCCTGGGATAATCATGAAACAAAGGGCCTAAAGATTTTAAGAGCCAAAGGTTGGGGAAGACAAAAGCCAAACACTGTCTTCATCATATGGCTGCCATACTCATGAACTCATAGCAGCTATCATTGCCTGCACAAGATCAACCCAGTCAGTATTCCAGCACAAGGAATGAAGGGGTTATGGCCTCTCACCGCTAAATAAGGTGCTATGGATAGTAGATGGCTTCTGTTAGAGAAACTGTTTGTTTCACTAAAGAGACACTTCTAGTGCATGACCTCACATACAGGAGTATATTGGCAGCACAAATTGATGACAATGTATCATTGAAAAAGAGCACATGAAAGGAGGAGAGATTAGGGAAGTGAATGTGAGACTGGGCAGAGTTAAGGGGGTGAATTGGAGTTGAATATGATCAAAATACATTGTGTGGCACTCTCAGAGAATCAATAAAATATATAAAATAAATAATAAATATGTTATATATCTCTCGCTGACAATTATAATTAATAGAAAAATAGTGAGAAGCTAAGATCCAGAGGAAAATTCACAATAAAAAATTAGAACCTAAAAACTTCAGCAATATCTGAGCATGCCAGTTTTCTTGTATTTTCCATAGTAATGTCATCCTACCACTGAGAGGTGCTCTCTCACTAGGAGCGACAATAATCAAAAACACTATAGCTCTAAGTTTTGCTGTGATTTTTTTCTCCGTAGCATTAAACGTAGGATGTTTTGTTTAAAACTATCATATTCCACATGAGAAACAATGAACTCCAAGGACATCAAACAATATTTTCCTATAGATAAAGTCATTATCCCACAATTTAGCCATCATTTCTAGTGTTTTGCGATCTCTAATATGCCACGTTGCACAACAGTTTCTACAGGTACCATTAGTGAGATTTTGGCACTACCTTAGTTTACTATCTCAAAATCACATGTTTATTATAACTGTTCTATAAAAAACATAAGTGCATAAAACATCCTTTTTCCTTATACTTGTGGTGATATATTGTGTACCCTAATAAACTTGGCTAAGGATCAGAGGACAGAGCCAATCACTAGATTAGGCACAGAGGACAGGCAGTGGTGGCACACATCTTTATTTATTTATTTATTTATTTATTTATTTATTTATTTATTTATTTTTTGATTTTTCGAGACAGGGTTTCTCTGTGTAGCTTTGGCAGTGCCTTTCCTGGAACTCACTCGGTAGCCCAGGCTGGCCTCGAACTCACAGAGATCCGCCTGNTGGAACTCACTCGGTAGCCCAGGCTGGCCTCGAACTCACAGAGATCCGCCTGCCTCTGCCTCCCGAGTGCTGGGATTAAAGGCTTGCGCCACCACCGCACTCAGGAGGCAGAGATTCGTCTGGATCTCTGTGAGTTCAAGGCCACACTAGGCTACATTGATCCAAAATAGGAGAGAAACAGAGCCAGGCAGTGGTGATACATGCCTTTAATCCCAGGAAGTAGAAGGCAGGGCAGAGAAAGGTATACAAGGCACGAGGAAACAGGAACTCACTCTCTTTTGGCTGAGAATTTCATAGATGTAAGTGGCTGGCTATTCTGCTGCTCTGATCTTTCAGCTTTCACCCTGATATCTGGCTCTGGGTATTTTCTGAAAGGCAATCTAAGATTCAAACAATACATACTTTTATTTATTTATGTGTAGCAATAAAGATGATAGTCATTGGAGGTTTTGCTGGATTTCCCTGAAAGGTGACTGCTTTGCACTATTGGTTGAGTATTTTATATGAGAGGAAATATCACTTTGCAGTCAAGCTCTGGGGTACCAGGGTTGACTACTGCCTTCACAGTTTGAATATGGTTTTCAANGGCTCTGCAAACAAGAGATGAAATGTCTATGCTATATATAGCTTTCTTTGCACCATTGAGATGTGAATTGTAGATCAAATGCACTAAGTCATGTGAAATGCTTTAAATAGTAACTAACATATTGTAAATACACGTAAAAAAGTATCCATGATAATTTCCTCTTCTGTACTACCCATATACTTTGAAAACATATGGAACAGAAGATTTATAATTAACAAAAGCAGCAGGCATCTTAGACAATATAAGCAAAATTATATTATCTTTTAAATATAGGCCTTTCCAGAGAGATACAGCTGAAATTATGAAAGTCAGACCCATAAATGAACCTGTTTTGTAACTAGCACCTAGTACTAAACTCTGTAGAACTTTGAAATGAAATTGTAAAGTTTAATTCATTTTCCTCAGCAGTTTCTAGAGCTTGCCTTTGAATTTCTGCAGGGCCAATAGATATATCCAAGCATGCTTTTACAAAATGCTACTTTTCAAAAAGTGGGCACAGCATGTAATTACCTCAGCATGATATTTCTTTGGTAATTGCAGATAAATTGATAAAAATATCTCAACTACTAGGCAAGCAGGATATTGATTGCAATTTGCTAGGCTATCAGAAAAAGTGATTTTTCTCTCGTTTTAATACAAGTACTTACTTGTTTGATTTTATGATAAGCACAGGCCTTTTCAATCAGCAGCTCAAAGTCTTTATAAAAAAAATAAAACACATGATTACAAATTCTTCAGATAGCCACAGCATATTCTTGTATGTGCCTGTTCGTTATTTCCTGTTTAGCAATTTCCACTCAAACAGCATTTCCTATAACAGGGTGTTTTATTGGTTTTATCAATACATTTCTAAAATGCAAAGCCTTTGGAACTTCAGAGAGTCATTCATTTTGAAAGAAAAATGAGGACTTCACAAATCTCTCCTTTCAATAACTCTTTACAAAGAATATTCACAAGTATATGTGTGTGTCATGAAGCTGTGGAGTGACTCATCTCTGTTTGGTTTTCAACTTTTACTTTTGTTTTACTGACAGTTGCCATGAGGAAACCTGATTAAAACTTTATTTTGAATCAGAGCCATGCCATTTTTTTTTTTTTTTTTTTTTTTTTTTTTTTTTTTTTTTTTTTTTTGGTTTTTCGGGACAGGGTTTCTCTGTGTAGCTTTGGCGCCTTTCCTGGAACTCACTTGGTAGCCCAGGCTGGCCTCGAACTCACAGAGATCTGCCTGCCTCTGCCTCCCGAGTGCTGGGATTAAAGGCGTGCACCACCACCGCCCGGCTGCCATTTTTAATTTTTACTGGAAAGGAGCTGTTTGAAAGCAGTGAGTTTTGCCTAATTGTTATGTGATCATTTCATTCCTCGATTGATCCACAAGAAATATGTGTCCTTTTATAGTTCACTGGTATTTCAAGTGTAACAACATGAAATCCACATAGCTCTAATTATAAGTTACTTTACCTAGGTAGAAAGGCTCTTCCCTCTCTGATTATAGATCTTTGGACTCATCACAGATATTATAAGAAATATCGAAGTGAAGGAGTACAAGAGTGGGTTATCTTAGGAGAGGCTGTTATTTAAATGAGGGGAGCTTGGACAGTGATGGCATTGGTCTATCATACAATTCTTTGTTTTTTTAAAATATAAAATTATGTGTGAAGGGGCAGGGATCAAACTCAAGTCACAAGTTTTGGCCTCAAGGTTCACTACCCACTGAACTCTCTTAACAGCTCTAATTCTTTGATTTTGGACTTGTAAAGCTGATCAGCTGTCTCTACTTATAGCTATTCACTCTCATTCTAAAGTCTAATGGTGAGGACTCTTAGTCATGGTAGCATCAGGGTGCTGTAGGTAGCTCTATTCATGTAAGCAAAAGCAGTACTGAGGATAAAGGAAAAATTAATGCTAATTCATCAAGATGGCACAATGTGTAATATTTCACAAATATTTTATTCTATTCTGAAATCACTTCCCATTCCCTAGAAATCTGCTGACATTTTCAAGTACTTCCTGGAGATGTAAACAGGATGAGATTATAATGATGCTTAACCGTGGGAAGATGGAACCACTGCCAGCAGAAAAGGAAATTAATAATGCATAGAAATTAGAATAGTATTAAAATTCCTACCTAGACTCCAAACATTTCTACACTTAGACTCTTTTTGAAATATGCTCTTCTAACATTAAAACTCTAAGAGTGGTCATTTTAAAGATCATTAAAGAAGAATTATAGACCAGAAAAAAATACATGTCATAAATAAATGGTAGTATTTATGAATGACAAGATTTAGCCTATCAGCTGACATAATTTTAAAAATCTTAAATTTTGAACAAATTCAGAGGACAGAGAGCATGAGGGGATTAAAAGAGACAGAGCTTTCTCTCTCTCTCTCTCTCTCTCTCTCTCTCTCTCTCTCTCTCTCTCTCACACACACACACACACACACTTGCTCACTATAATGATTAGTAGTAAAGATATTGCTTCATGGCTCATACACAAGTTCTAGGGCGATCACAGCCTATCTTCCATGGTAGGATTCTTAGTTAAAGCCTTCTTTCACTCNAATGTGCCATTCAATTTTATGGAAGACTCTTTCTACCATATTACTAAATGAGAAGATTCATGGAACANTGCAACAAATTNGTGACCACCCTGGATAAGGTTCTAAATGGACATTTTTATGAGTAATACTGATGTAAGTTGTGACAAGAAATGTCAAGCCATTTTCTGCTAAGTTCTCAGTCTCATTGGTGAAAAATGTGTAAAAGGAAATAGGACACTAGCATAAAAAAGGTTTTTTTTGTTTTTGTTTTTGTTTTTGTTTTTGTTTTAAGGGAATACAGGAGCTTGGCCAAGTGCTTGGCTGTGGGTCTCTGTATCTGCTTCCATCAGTCACTGGAAGAAGGTTCTATGATGATAATTAGGGTAGTCACCAATCTGATGACAAGGGAAGGCCAGTTCAAGCACCCTCTCTACCATTGCTAGGAATCTTGGCTGGAGTCATCCTTGTGGGTTCCTGGGGATTTCCCTAGCATCAGGTTCNTCTCAANCNCCCTAATGGCTCCCTCTGTCAAGATATCTTTTTCATTTCTTCCTTCTNTGTCCCTCCCCCAACTTGGCCANCCAGATNCCTCATGTTCCCACAGCCCACCCCTGCTCAGTTTATCCACGAGGACTTAACCATTTCCCCTCCAAGTGTGACCCTCTTATGGTCCTCCTCTTTACCTAGCTCCTCTGGGGTTGTGCACTGTAGCCTGGTTATCCTTTACTTTGCATCTAATATCAACTTATGAGTGAGTACNTGCCATGTTTTTCTTTCTGGGTCTGGGTTACCTCATTCAGGATGATTTTTTTCTAGTTCCATCCGTTTGCCAGCAAATTTCAATGAGTTGAAGAGAGGGAGGAGGGATTATAGGAGCAAGGGCAGGAGGGGGCGTCAAGATCATCATAAGGAAAACCACAGAGACAGCTGACCCAAGCTAGTGGGAGTTCACAGACTCTGGACTGACAGCTGGGGAGCCTGCATGGGACTGAACTCGGCCATCTGAACGTGAGTGGCAGTTGTGTGGCTTGATTTGTTTGTGGAGCCCCTGGTAGAGGGACCAAGACTTATCCTGGGTACATAAAGTGGCTTTTTAGAGCCCATTCCCTATGATGGGATGTCTTGCTCAGCCTTGATCCAGCAGGGAGGGGCTTGGTCCTGCCCCAACTTGGTATGCCAGCCTCTGTTGACTCCCCAAGGGAGACCATACCCCCTATGAGGGAGTGAATGGGGAGTGGGGTGGGGACAGGTAGGGGGAAACAGGATAAGGGCTGTCTCTTATACACATCTAGATGTGTATAAGAGACAGAGTTAAAGGATGTTAGTTTTGGGGTCTTACTAGGGTGGATCTGCTTCGTTGTCTCCTCCTTATGTGAAGGAAAATTAAATTAAGTTTTGAGGTCGAGCAAAGAGAAAATCATGCCCCAAATGTGGCTGAAGACAGAAGTTATGCTTGATGAAATCCTTTTTTTTGTTTTTAAATTTGCTGTATTGATGGAACACCAACAGGTAAGATCATACAACATCATTCAGAAGTGGAGGTTTTATGGAACTTGTAATTACATAGTGGTTTTAGGGCTAGTTGTGATTATGAAGCGAGTTGAGAGCATGCAGGGTGAAAATGGTGCTTTTGATTCTGACTGGAGAGAGGAAACTAGTGATTTACCTCACACAAATGTAAAGCAAGGAGGGANTTTAATAAAAGGGTTTCCTTCTGTCTCTGATTTCTAACTCTTTCCCTAATTGTTCTTCATCAGTTGGATTTATTCCAAGATTTGTTTCACTGCAACCCATCATTAAAGAATAAGACAATTAAGAAAGGATGGCCCAAGCGCTTTGATCATGTCACTGCAGGTGTTTTGTCTTACAAACAATGTGGTAATGACATTGANAGCTGCCNGTTATGAACAACAGAAAGCCAGTGTCAACTCAGACCCTTTTATCCTTCATTTGTCCTGTAACATCTACTGGTCAAGTGTTTTGTTCTTTAGGAGACTGAGTCAGGAAATACATTGTGCCCTCTCAAGAACACTGGAAGCGACATTGTGTTTCTTTGAGTGATCTTTCAGATGTTTCTGAATATTAAAATACAGACAAGCTCTCCATTCTTTTATGGGTGTGAGTAGGAATCAGCAAACCCCAAACTCAAAACTCTTCTTTGGATCACTAAATCATAAAACCATTCTTTGTTTTTAAAATATTTTTCTTTTACTTTTAAGATTATAGTTTAATTATATCACTTCTCCCTTGCCTTTCCTCCTCTCCAAGCCCTCCCATATACTGCTCCTGGCTGTCTTTAATATCCACACCTTTTTTTATTAATTGTTATTATATGCATATGTGTATGTGTATATACATATGCGGCCCTAGATATAACTTACTCAATCCTGGCTCACCATTTGGTATTAGAAAACCAATTAGTGTGCTTTTCTCTGGAGAAGACTATTTCTCTCACTCGCAGCATTAATTAGTTCCCTGCAGTTCTTTGTGTAGGATTGTAATCTCTTGGGCTTTTCCCTGTCAACTTTGTTTTTATTGAATCGGTAAATATTAAGGAAAAAAATGAGACTTTTTTCTTTTTCATTTCACAATGGATATTTCTATATGGAATTTTGAAACATTAGTGTTACTTTTGGTATTAAAATGGCCCCCAAAGGTTCATATATTCAGATGCTTGGTCCCTAGTTGGTGGACCTCTTTGGAAAGGGTTGGGAGGCGTGGTCTTGTTGGAGGGGGCGTGTCACTGGGAATGGACCCTGAGGTTTCAAAAGCCCACACCAGGCCCAGCTGGCTCTCTTTCTTGTGCTTCATCATGCTTTGGATCACAGGTAAGCTCTCAGCTATCGCTCCAACCACCATGCCCTCATTTATTTANTTATTTATTTTTGGGCATGGTGTTTTGTCAGGGCAATAGAAATGATTCAAGACAATTAGGTGTCTATTGTGTTGGAGCATTAGTCTACAGTGATATAGAAATTCTTTAATTTTGATATCACACTTCATNTGGAAAATATTTTGTGGGATAAGCTAATTATTTTTATTTTTCCAAAAAATAGAATATCAATTTAGTTTTGTAAGCCTATTGATTAATTTTAATCTTTTTTATGCTAATATAAGATGAATGCATATAAGAAGTGTCTCATTATCCAGTCTNCAAAATGGCTAGTAAGGTTAGGACAGGAATGTAATAATCAGCTGTCCTTCACCATGATAAATACCTGGAGCAAGCATCTTAAAAAGGGAAAAGTTTGATTTTGGTTCTTAGTATTTGAAGTTCTAGTCTGTTATCAATTGTGTCCTGTGTGTTGGGCCTGTGAGGAGGTAGTCCAACATGGAAGACACTCTTGTTAGAGGAAAACCACTTACCTTTTTTAGAGGGCATGAGTGCTCACAGATAAGCACTGGAGTANTCAGGAATGTTAATCACTCAAAATTGTCTCGATGGAGGTAATGTATACCTGGTTTCTATCCAGAAGCCTGTGAATGTTGTGAATAACCTGGTGACTTTGCTATCTGTAGGGTCAGGCCTCAACTACCCCCCACCCAAATGTATAACTCACATTCTCCCTCCCTATATCTTAGCATTTAGTTTTGTCTCTCAATCAGTGGAACCCATCTTTAGGGGACATGTCATCTGTACTTTACAGTCTGGTGACCTCTATGCTATCTCAGTCAGACCACATCAGATCCTAGGCTCTTAAACTATAGAACCCATCTTGAGNTAGGGGTCACATGTAATTTNCAAAAGAGTTTCCATGNAGTCANGCCTTAAGCTTTATTGTGCACATNGAATTGAGATAATTGNTACCAGGAAACTTTTTCCCCAAAATTGTACTGTACTTAAATATATNTAAAATAAATTGNTGTANTGTCAGACTCTAGAACTCTGAATCAGCCTGGCTAAGTTGTGCTGAAATGAGTTTCATTCTTGCCTCTTGCAGCTCNTGTATCTGCTGGTTGTAGNGTTTATAANGACCAACACAATNTTACANCCAAGAACCNAAGGAGAGTAAAGAAATACACTANNATCTCCTNTGAGGACATTCTCCAGTTACACAANAACTNATTAGACCTCAACTCCTAGGGGTCCTCCAGACCCTGATGGTACCACAATGAACCCCAAGTCATTAAAATGGACTCNATGGGGGATATCCAAGATTCAAACGGTAGCANCAATTTTTTTGTTACTAAAGAAATTTAAACATTAAATTAAAAATACTTAGTAATGCCATAGAAGGTATCCCAATGCCTCGTATTCTATGGACTAATAAAACCAAGAACAACAGTGTTATCTTTTTGTTTGTTTTATTGTAGTTTGAAACATATAAGATCTCACTAACAGAACAAAAAAGAGCAAAATCAAGCACAGGTGGGTATATTCCTTTATGGAAATCAAAATTCTTTTTATCATTCTATTTAAAACTCTCTCTGTGATATAAAAGAACTTGACACATCTATTGTGATAATTTTTGTTTTTTTGTGTTTTTTCTTGTTTGTTTTTTNGAAATAGAGAGAGAACATGAAGTTGGGTAGATAGAGAAGTAGGGAAGATCTGAGTGGAGTTGAATGGGGAGAAAGAATAAATCAAAATACATTTTATGAAGGAAATTTAAATAAATACTTAAAAACAGAAGAAAAACTCCCCAAGAAATGACAGCATAATTCTCCTGATATGACTAGGTGAAGCACTTTAAATCATTTCCCATAAATCAGTGAGAAAATAGTTATAATACCCATTTCACATTCTCAGAGCAATGATGGAATAGTAGCAAAGGTATTTTAAAAGTGTGCATGTCCCTTGAATGAAAGACCCTTGAATGAAAGAAAGCAGAAATCACTTTTAATGACTTAAAGTTTTAGATCGGGCTCATGACGTTGAAACCTGAAGGATGAGGTAGAACTTATGTCAGATTTGATAGAGACAGAACATTCCAGATGGAAGAGGCAGTCTATGCAAAAGCTAAAGTGAGGTGGACTGAAGTGCAGTGCTTGAACAACAACAAAAACAAGCAATTTTATGACTATGTTACAGGAAATGTAAGGGCAACGATGATGTAATGAATATGAAAAAGTGATAAACACCTGTAAATTTATGTTATTGTGTGTACTTTCTATTCATTAATTAATATATTCATGTTTTAAATAATTATGGAAAATAGGAACTATCCATACTCATCTAGAAACTGAGGTCCAGAGAACACGATACCTGAAATAGTTGACAAGATAATATAGGACAGCATTTGGATTTGAACTCAGATCTACTGGCTGCACATTATAAACATTGCATCAAATATGCTCAGTCAGCTTGGGAAATATGACGCAGGACTTATATGTCAAGTGAGGGATTTTTATCTCCTTTTCCTAAAGAAAATAAAAATTCATTTAAGAGGTTTTAAAGATAACCTCAAACTAAAGCTATTGTAAAATTGCTATTCTTTTATATTACGGAAAGGCAATTGGAGATCAGAAGGTATTACTAGGACAAAAAGACATGAATCTATAGTCATACAGTCACAGATGATATAATTTGCTATAGTGACATTAATGTAGGTAATATTAATGCCTTTTTGAAATATATGGGAAGTAAACATTAATCTCTCTAAAAACAGGATCTTTTTGTAAGGGAGGGTTGAGAAGAATCATGATCCACTTATAGGTATTGTTTTGTACAACTGAATTCACTATACAGTTGGAGGGAACTGTGACTGTAATTAACATAGTAGTTAAGTAAGNATACNAAAGGAGAAACAGTGAAAGAAGGGTGATGCCTAGAAGACTTTGACATGAGTCACTTACTAATGTGGAAATACTGAGTTAATAGTCGGTATGATGTCTGAATGACACTGGAACTATATATTCAGAGGCTCTTTTCTAAGGGTGACATGAAAGCATTAGGTATGAATCAGCTTACCAAGAAAGAAAGCATATAGTTTAACAATTGGACTTTAGGATAAGTCCTTAGCTCCTCCTTTAAAAAGTTCAATAGAAGAGTCAAGTTCTCAAAAAGAAGAGTTAAACCGTTAATATAAATACTAAGGAGAAAAACCTTAGAATACAAAGAATAGAGAATAGTTAAGCAAATCAAGAGCTTTAAGTTTTTGAAAGAAAAGTCTTGAAAATTATCAAGATAAAACAATAAAATATAGTTTTCTTGCTGTTACATTATTTCAGATTTAATTGCTAATATGTAAAATTTAGATTAAATAATTTGAGGTACTTGACTGATAGTTCATGTTTGATATTNAAGACCTGATGTGATATCTCTTGTTAGACATTTTGAATGCATGTTGCTCATAAATATATGACATATAAATGTGTACCCCCCACACAATGATACCTCATCAGNAACAGACCACGTACATATTGGGTTTGTAATAGAGCTAAAGACTTCTTTCCTAGGGATGGGGCAGCCATCACAGCTACCAGCACTGTGGGAGCCCATTTTCAGGTTCCTTGTGGCTTTACACAACAGGTCTGCATGGAAGGGATGATTGAACCACGGGCCTGAGTGCAGGTGTCTGAGATGGTCTGCACTTGGCTGTGCTGGGGGGAGGTCTTTTTCTCCATCCCTTAGCTTTTCTATAAATACCCTGGGGCAGAGACAGTTGAGGCCGGATGAAATAGGTTCCAGGCCCTCTCGAGGCTGTCCTGTATTTTCTATCTTTATCTCTACACTTTAAAATCCTTCTATCTAATATTTCCTGCTACTCTCACCCAAGAAAACTCTGGGGAACTGTGGGGTTGGTGGGTAGCCGCCCCATACAGCACAATGGATTATTCATGTGTGTGTGATAATGCCAGTCCAAACAAACCTTCTGCACTGCCTATCACAGACAATTACAGCACACAATTATGTATAGTATATGATGTTTGAGAATAAATGATCGTTGCATTTGTTCTTGCATTTCTGTTTTTTCATTATATTAAAGTGTGGTTCTTGAATTTACTAAATGCATTTTAGCCTGTAAATGATGTGTGTTTTATGCCAGATATAGCCTAATAAAACTTATATGAAATTTAGCTCTTGATTTGATCAAGAAGGTGCACTGAGTGATTAAGGTGCACCATTTAGATTCTATAAGTAAACTTATGATGTTTGCATAATGTAGAAATCACCTAACTGCATAGCCAATTATTCAGTGATGGATGACTATATTTACANCTTAATATAAAACTTAATTATTGTCATGTATTAAGTTGAATCACTGAGAACATAATCATAAATAACATTTCTGTAGGACTTTTAGTTAGACATACTCATTGTATTTTTATGATACTTATTCTTCTGTCAGAACAAATTTGTAAATGAATAAATTTAGTCAATAAATCCACAAGGTATGTGGGGGGGTTAGCCAGGTAAGAAATAAGAGTATATTTTCATTTCAGTATATCTTTATAAGAGGAAAAAGAATCACATNATGAAACTGAACTAATTGAGCAGAGAAAGCTTCATTGTATCTGCCTGTGGAGGAAACACTAAGGGTGAGCCAATAGCATGTATTGAAANGAAGAAGCAGAATAGAGACAGATTTCCAGTCAATTTGATAAAATTACTACATTAGTTCAGGGATCTAAATACCTTTCCTTCCTCCTGTTTTTGAAATGTTGGAGTCAATAGCATTGCCCTAAAAGCCCATTATGAGAAGTGTGTAGATTGCTCTTTAGAAAAACGAATGGCTTAGAGAAAAGTTTAGATAATTATACTAAGAGGATATTTGAGGAGAAGAGTCACTCAGAAGAACGTACACCAACCGTGGGAGAGTAGAGCTTTCTTATAACCATTGATTATTTGTTATGAAAAGGTAAAGTAAGAACTCAAATACCTGCACTCAAAAAGCCGGATTACTACCCTCAAGTAGGTTGCAGGCAGTAGCAGTGGATAAATGAAAAACAAACACCCCCCAAAAACACTACTGAATTTTAAAGAGAACAGAGTTTTAAAATATCTATCCTTATACAAGTAAGAGTACAATTGTGTTGTGAAGTAAGGCTGTCATCGTTTAGCAGCTGAAATAAATGATTCTGCCTGCGGTATCTGAATGACCATTAGAGAAGGAAAACAAGCAACCAAATTCCTAGGAAAGTGTAGGTGACATCAACTAAAACAAAAGCAAAAACCTAAACAAACAAACAAACAAACAAACAAAAAAACATTTCCCAGAGTTAACAGTCCAAGGGGCTACTGCTACAAAGGAATATGAAATAAAAGAAACATCTGTCCCAGTAAGTCTATCTTCTGGGGAACTGACATCCTCTTTTGGTCTCTGTGGGTACTTGTACATACATGTGCACATGTAGGCACATGTATACAGAGTAACAGCTAAAAACTAACCAACCAACCAACCAAACAAACAAACAAATAAATATATGTTTTAAAAACCATCCCAGTCTCAGAGGACAAAGATAAAGTCATTGTTTACAATAGAACATGTTTTCTAAAATATTCCCAAGGAAGAATTGTTTGAAGATAGTCTATCACAAATGTTTATGCAATGCAGCAAATATAGTATATTTGAAATTTTATCACTAACTACTGTGCAGTAAAATTCGAATATAAATTNGTTAGAGGGAACAGGACTTAAAGAAAATTTAAGAGCCAAAACATTGCTGACAGTTGAGATAAGGACAATTTAAGCTACTAAAATGGCATAAACTCTTCTCATGCTTTGAAAGTAATTTAATTTAATTATTGACTCTCACATTCATAGCTGGAGTATCATCAATCACTATAGATAATATTTTTTTCTGAGTCACTAAAACTAATTATACACAGTAATCTCTGCTCGCTCAGACTAATCACTACACTGCATTTAAAATCAATCTGTTATGTAGCGTCATGAAGGTCTGTCGAGTGGGGTGNTGTTTTTATGAACCTGTAATTCCATGTTGATTATCTGAAACTTCATAGGGCAATATTAAATAGATGTTCATATTCTTCCTTCTAAATCATAAAATACCAAAGATTTGTNAATATATCTTTGTGAATAGTTTTATACTGAAAATATCTCATGAATATGTTCATTCGTAGTTCAAGTAATTTTAAATTAGAATATTTATAAAGGAGAATAAATAAAATGCAATGTGAAAATAATTACCACTGGCGGGAGAGCTGCAGTGTCTTGTCTCTGTACCTAGGGCTACTCCTGCAGCTTACTTATAAGATGATCAATTAATTTCAGGGTGTGTCTACAACCATAGTGAGCAACATTTAAGTTTCCTTTCCTTGGTTCTTTCTCCCAAGTATTAATCAATTAATAACTGACACTTCATGTTCATAGAAGTTTAGAGATTAAAGGAATTTGCAGACTGTGTAATTCATTAACAACATGGAAACACTGTTAAAGCAGTTATTTTTTCCCATTAGTAATATAAGCAGAGTCACTGATTCCTACATCAAATCACAAATACAAGTCAAATGTAAAGATTATTTTCATATCAAAGCCATTTTCTCCATTTAAGTGAAAAGATTAATAAATACTGATACACCTCACCTTCACATAGTCTATCTATCTTTTCTTTACATAACATGTAATCCTTTTTACCTATTTAAACTAAATTCACATTTTATTTCCTTGGGAATTTTAGTTATTTCATTGTATCTCCTCAGTTCCTACTTCTGCATCAGTAGCATGCTAGTGTGTTTGTATCAGGCTCAAAAAATATCAAACCACTACCATAATCTAATATAGAATTTAATGTGTATTGAGTGATATATAATATAGAATAAACCTCTTCTTCACGTGTAATAATGTACATANTANAACAGAAGACTCTAATGTCATGAATTGTGTTATGATGTTTATTCAGATTTATTTAGTCATTCTTCAGGTTAAAATGTATTTTAGGCACAGTAGTGGATAAACAGCTTTACAGAATGGTTATTAGTTAGAATGTGTGCAGTATAGTTTGATTCTTCAAGTTAAAAATATTTTCACTCAATAAAATTTCATAGGTGATATTGATATTATGTCCTTAAGTGAACAACAGTTTATTTCCATTACAAGTGGTGCTTATTATTTTTAATTTTTAAATATACTTATTTTGTGTGGAGTGGTGGGCATTACCAACACAGTGGATGTGTAGAGGTTAGAAGACAACTTATGGGATTCCATTCTCTCCTTTCCCTTGGCTATGGAATTCAAGTCCTCAAAGGGAGGGTCCCCATGCTTGGCACTGGAATTTTGTTAGATATTTTATGGGGAAGCATTATCATCTCCAATGGTATAACTTCATTCAAATTATATATATTTATATGTATATATACATTTACATATAACCATATATGTGTGTAAAATGTGTATATAACATAGAGATGTATATTTATATATGTAAATTTATGTATCATGTATGTGTTTGAATGAGAAAGCTAAATTAATGTGTATCCCTCACAATTTTTCAAACATCTTTATTCATCCCTCTTCTCTCCCTTCCTTCTCCCTCTGCCCTGCTTTCCTTCCAATTTACCAGTTAGATTCCCATTTTTCTCCTTATTCCCTTCCTATTCCCTCTGTCCCCCCTCTAGAGTTCCTTCCCTCATCCACAATAGATCCTGTTTTCTTTCCTTGTTACTGTGGTTTAACCATGTTATATACTCACATGAGTATATACTCATGTTATATACTCACATGCAAACACTCATAGCTAGGATCTGCAACTAAGAGAGAACATACAGTTTTTGTCCCCCCTGGTCTGGGTTACTCACTCATGCTAACCTTTTCTAGTTCTGTCCATCTACCTTCATATGTCAATATTTCGTTTTTACTTACAGATGACTAGAATTCTCTTTTCATAGGTATCACATTTTTATCATCCATTCCTCAGTTGAAGGACGTTTTGGATGTTTCTATTTCCTAGCTAGTGTGAATAGAATGGCAGTAAACAAGGCTGAGCAAATATTTGTTGAGTGGGACATTGGCACATGTTAAGGAGTGATAGATCTGCATCATATGGAAGATGTACTTTAGCTTTTTGAGAGTCCTCTGGACTGATTTTTCATAGTGTCTGCACCAGATTGTGATCAGATCAACAAAGAAGGATGATTCCATTTCTTCACACACTCATTAGCATTTATCCTCAGTTGTTTTATTAGCCTTTAGCATTATGATGGAGGTAAGATGAAATCTCAAAACAGTTTTAGTTTGCATTTCTCTAACTGCTAATGATGTTGCATGCCTTAAAAAAGTTATTTCTTTTGCTTTTTGAGATTAAATTATAATTCCATAATTTCCCCCTGCCACTCCCTCTTTGAAAACCCTTTCATATAATCCTCTTTGCTCTCTTTCAAATCTATGGCCTTTTTATTTTTCATTAAAATCTATCTATCTATCTATATATCTATATATCTATCTATCTACCTATCTATCTATCTATCTATTTATAAAACTGTTTTATATCCATATAAAACACATATATAAATGTGTATATGTATATATATTCCTAAGTACATATTTAAATACATTAATTATAATATATAATATGTAATATATTATATGTATATATTCCTAAATACATATCTATATTCTTATCAGCCTGTATAATATTATTTGTATGTATGTTTTGGGGGCTGACCATTTAAAATATTTATTAGTCATTTTTATTTCTATCTTTGCTAGCTTTTAGACGAAGGAGTAATACCCAGAATAAACATAGAATATGTTAAAAAAATAAAGAAAACAAATGATCCAATGTAAACGGGATACATTTATAAAAATACTATACATATATTACAGCTGCCATTAAATCAATACTGTTACTGTATTTGGGGTTAAGAACATCTAAAAAACAGTACTTTTATTTCTGAGGGTAAATCATCATTTTGTGCCATTGTTGTTAAACATAAATACCAAAGCATTTAAGAAAGTGTTATTACATGGTGCAAGATGTCCCACAATAGGTAGTGGCTCCAAAAAGCCAGCTCATGCACCAGGGATGGATCCTGATCCTACTGCCAGGGGGCCCTTAAGCAGATCAAACTACACAACTGTCTTGCTTATGCAGAGGGCCTAGTCCAGGTCCATGGAAGCTCCACAGGTGTTGGTCTAAATTTCATGAGTGCCCACTAGTTTGGTTTGGTTGTCTATGTAGGTTTCTGCTGACTCCCCATGGCAGGCCTTACCTTCTTGTAGGNCTTGGTAGCCCACGCTGGCCTCGAACTCACAGAGATCCGCCTGCCTCTGCCTCCTGAGTGCTGGGATTAAAGGTGTGCGCCACCACTGCCCGGCCCTGTATAATATTATTTGTATGTATGTTTTGGGGGCTGACCATTTAAAATATTTATTAGTCATTTTTATTTCTATCTTTGCTAGCTTTACATTAGATGAAGGCGTAATACCCAGAATAAACATAGAATATGTTTAAAAAATAAAGAAAACAAATGATCCAATGTAAACGGGATACATTTATAAAAATACTATACATATATTACAGCTGCCATTAAATCAATACTGTTATTTATTGTATTTGGGGTTAAGAACATCTAAAAAACAGTACTTCTATTTCTGAGGGTAAATAATCATTTTGTGCCATTGTTGTTAAACATAAATACCAGAGCATTTAAGAAAGTGTTATTACATGGTGCAAGATGTCCCACAATAGGTAGTGGCTTCAAAAAGCCAGCTCATGCACCAGGGATGGATCCTGATCCTACTGCCAGGGGTCCTTAAGCAGATCAAACTACACAACTGTCTTGCTTATGCAGAGTGCCTAGTCCAGTTCCATGGAAGCTCCACAGGTGTTGGTCTAAATTTCATGAGTGTTCACTAGTTTGGTTTGATTGTCTAGGTAGGTTTCTGCTGACTCCCCATGACAGGCCTTACCTTCTTGTAGGAGAGAGTGGGGGATGGGTTGGGGGTGGAGCCTGGGGGGCAGGAGGAGGGAAGAGGGAGATCTGTGATTGGTATGTAAAATGAATATAAAATTACTTAATAATAAAAGATAATAAAAGAAAGCATTATAACTTGTTTTAATGTTGCATCTTCTTTCTGGCAACTGTCATCAAATTAGACATTTAGCAAAGTTCTAATTTGACAAAGGTCTATGAGTTTGTTTTCATCTTTCTTTGTTATAAAAATAACTGTCTCTTGCTTTAGGTTGCTTGAGTGCATCTAGAATAATCATAAGAAAAGAATAGCCAAACATTTAAATCATAATTACAAATTGCAATAATTTGTTTATCCACTCTGATAAGTTACCAATGGCAATTCTACATATAATCTCAGAAATCGAAGATATAAAAGGTTATATAGTTAACATAATTAATTATACAGGAAGATAGGAAATCACTTGTAATAAGGACCTAAATAAAGGATATATGGTATAATTCCCTTATATAAATCCCTCCGGCATTTCACAAACTGAGACATGGTAGTTTTTAAGCCTCAGGAANCGTAGATCCCTGTCTGTGGGTTTATCTTTACTATCATAGACTTTTCTAAGTATTAGGCTTTGAGGAAATTGCTCAAACATTTTATCCTTGGCTTTTTCCATGAAATTTTGGTGATATTAT
>LZPO01027952.1:21573-39801 GCA_001675575.1 Neotoma lepida | reverse complement strand
AGGCTAGGGGGCAGGAAGGAGGAGAGGGGTTTCTGTGGTTGGTATGTAAAATAAACAGAAAATCTTTTAATAAAATAAATAAATTAAAAAAAAAGAATAGTTAGAATATACTACTACTATGTCTGTTAGGCAGTTAATACCATTCACGTTTTCAGTTCACTAAAATATGAACAATTCTTTGACTTCGGTTTTGTTTTTGTGTACTCAACAAATTTATGATTAGTAGAAGATTTTAAACAGTCATACATTAAATCTATATCAGGTTCATGTTCTACTTAAGTGCCAATTGAATATGATCTTTAGAAGAAACACAGTAAAGAGGAAATAGCATACTATTGGAAAAAGTTTTTTGGCAATTTATGAAAGTATGTTTGAAAATATTCTTGAGAAAATTATGTTTGAGTAAAATTCAGCTCCTAAAAGATTGCAAGTCTTAACACCAATTAAGTCAAATTGATTTTGTTGATTGTCAGAATAAATAACTGTAGAGTTCCTTCCTCAATAATTGTTTATTTTTACTAACTTGGAATTCTCTTTTGTCTTTCAAAACAGGCATTTATGTAAGAGTGTTTTTAAAAATAGTCACCTCAGTACTTTATAGCAATGTTTTAGACAATTGACTCAACAGATACTCTTTGTTTTCCTGCATCTAACATTCTGGATTGCATTTCCCATAGCAGTTTAAGTGATATGAAACTAATTTTTTTAACATTACTTTTACGGTCATTCTTTACAGTTTTTTCCTAACATCTTTCCAGCAACTTTTAAAAATTGTGCCTTTTCTTTAATCAGATTATAATGTAATTTTGTTATTTCTCTTTTCCTTGCTTTCAAATCCTTTGATATATATCCTGCTGTCTTTCAAATTCATGGTCTCTTTTTTCATTGTTTGTTGCATACACATATGTGTGTGAGTTTGTGTGTGTATACACAACCTGCTCTGTCTATATAATAATATTTGTAAGTTTTTAGGACTGATCATTTGGTATAACATAGTGGTGTGTTCTACTTCGAGCAACAATTATGGTTCTTTTATTTGGGTTCTTGATACGCCATTCTGTATATCTAGCTTTTTCAGTTATAAAAAATTAATATCTCTGTTATTGTTTCATAAGTTTTTCTTTCTGAAAAAATGAACTTGTATGTATGTATTTGCTTTAAGAATCCAAACATTCTACAGATTTATACTTGATGCAGTAAAAGGTAAACTGTGTAAATTAATAAAGTTATCAGTGTTAATAATATTCTTGATCCTTTTAGTCTTTGGATGGAAAAATAATTAAAGTAGAGCAAGCAAGACGATCACTTGAAAGTGGTAGTCGGAGGAGACTACCACCCAATTCACGAGCCAGAGGCCCTTCAAGAATTCTAAAATGTGGAAGAGGAGGAAGTAGAGCAAGAAGTCATCCTTCACGTGAAGAAAAATTGGGTAATTTTACATAGTGATAGCAATAAGACTGAAATTTAGTAAGATAATATAGCCAGAACTATTTCTACTTCTTTTTTCTTTATTAAAATTTTTTTGTTCATTTTACATACCAAGCACAGATCCTCCTCCATTTTACATACCAAGCACAGATCCTCCTCACTTCCTATTCCCACTCCCCCCTATATACTGATGGAAGGAGACACTGAGATCCACAGCCAAGCTCCAAGAGTTCAGTCGAAGAGAGGACAAAGGGATTTTAAGAGCAAGGGACATCAAAATAATGATGTAGGGAAACCTACAGAGACAACCAAACCCAGCTAGTGGGAACTCAGGAAATTTGGACCAGCAGCTGTAGAGCCTCAGTGGGACTGAACTAGGCCCTTTGCATGAACAAGACAGTTGTGTAGCTTGGTCTATTTCAGGGAACCCTGGCAGTGAGATTAGGCTCCATCCCTGGTGCAAGAGCTGGCTTTTTGGAGCCCACTACCTATTTCTACTTGTATTCATAGTCTTACAAGCAAAACTAACTAGAAAAATTCTTTTTTTTTTCAAGACAGTTTCTCTGTGTAGCCCTGGCTGTTCTGTAACTTACTCTGTACACCAGGCTGGCCTCATACTCAGAGATCTGGTAATTTTCTCTTGGCTTAGTGGCTATGCATGAGTCTACTGATACTGTAATTGCAGCCCAAGGCCCTTCAGTTAGTACCCTGCAGGCCATTCAGGCAGTGGCCTGGTGTGACTTACAGTCACGCAGCCCTGGATCTATATCGGCGTAAGTATGTAGGTTTAAATAAGTCTCTGCTGTTCTATTTATCAATAAGACTCAGAAGTCACTGGGCGCTGGTGGCACACGCCTTTAATCCCAGCACTCAGGAGGCAGAGGCAGGCGGATCTTTGTGAGTTCAAGGCCAGCCTGGGCTACCGAGTGAGTTCCAGGAAAGGCGCCAAAGCTACACAGAGAAACCCTGTCTCGAAAGATTAAAAAAAAAAAGACTTAGAAGTCAAAGGCTATGGTGAAAATCTGCTATTCCAGAAAGGCTGAGTAGCAACTAGCCGTCCTTGCTTTTTGACTGGAAACACTGCAAGAGATAGGTAGGTCTCTTCCCTCCTTCCAGAACCAAGAATGCTCAAACTGTATTCCCCGCCGCCCTCTCTTTCCTGTGCATCTTCTCCCTCCAAATTGCTGGCTTCTCTATGGCCAATTCTGGTGAGCTATTGACAGGTTCTGCCCCCTAAGTCAAAGTATAACTTTATTACCAGTCTGGGGAGTGTCAGAGTGCAAACAAAATATCCCACAAAAATATCCCACTTTGGTGGGATCAAAGTTATCTCCACCACCACCCAACTGAAAAATTACTTCTATTATAAGTAATATAAACAACTGAAATTTAAAATTTAGTCAGCTTTGTACAACATGCTACAAAAGAATTCAAAGTTCTTTACCCATTTATATTCATCCTTCTACATTCAACAGTTTTTCTGGACATTTCAATTCTAATCACTTTTTGCAGGTTTGTACTGTAGAGAGCAGTGTTGAATATGAATTGTACCTCTAATTGTCAGGGTTATGAGTTAAAATAGCTGATGGAGAGATAGCTCAGCGGGTAAGAGCAATAGCTACTCTTCCAGAGGTTCTAAGTATCAGCAACCACATGGAAACTCATAACCCTCTCTAGTGGGATTTGATGCTCTCTTCTGGCATAAAGTTGTTCATGCAGACAGAGCACTCATACACATAAAAGTTAAAACAGCATCCTAATAGGAAAATAAATTGATTTCAAATGTCCAGAAATCAGAAATATATGTTTCAAATATTAGGATTGACCCTACAATATTTGTTATTGTGCATTTATCTGAAAAACTGTTTTTCCTTTTGATGACAGTTTGTATATTCACCTACTGAGTAAATTTATCCTCTTGATTATCTAAACCTTGAGTTTGTCAGCAGTCTTCCTGACTGGAATAGATTTAAAAAAAAAACACTGCTTTCTAAGTATATACATGTTAACCTTTCCTATATGAATGAGAAAATGATGATGCATTAAAATGATTATAGGCCATGGTCAAGGGTATTTTGTTACTTGGTAAAATAAATGCAAATTTCATTAAAAGTATCTAATATTAACCAATTTTAATAAGGTTTTTTATTATTTTGATAATCTGTTTTGATAATAGGTTATTGACAGGTTATATTTTCTAAACTGGATTTACATTTTGTAATGTTCTACAAAAATGATCTTAATAGTTAAATCTAACATTTTTAGGCTCAGGTGAATGAGAATACAAATTTTATTTCTGATTCAGAATTAGTATGTTAAAATGTTTAAGCAAATGATTTTAAGAATTCAATGTGCATTTCATAAATAGTATTACTCTCTTAATGTGTTAAAATGTTTAAGCAAATGATTTTAAGAATCCAATGTGCATTTCATAAATAGTATTACTCTCTTAACAATGTGATGCATCATTTCCTATTACCTTTAATTTTTATTTTTTGGTTAGTATTTGGGTTTACATTTGGATGACAATTTATTTCTTAGATGTGTCTTGCAGAGTCTTAACTGGAGACAAGAAATACATGAAGATTCATCTATTCTTCCTAGTAATGAAACAATAATTTTATGTGTATTTTAGATACATTTGACAAATTTTTGTTCCTCCATTACTCTAGTTCTCTGCCTTTTTAACAGTTTACTCTAGTTCTCTGCCTTTTTAACAGTTTAATGTTTTAAGTTATGCTATAAGTGTCCAAGCTGCCTTTACCTACTGTTTGGATTATAATCATAAAACAAAACAGTAAATTTTACCAATTTAAAAAAATACTGGGTTCTAAGACCAAAGTATTGCTTAATAAAAGCTTATGATGATAATTAGACCTTATTCAGTGAAGTATGGATGCCCATTATCTAACAAGATTTTTATTTAAATACAGATGATGATAGATACACCCCTGATTTCAACGTGAGTTCAACTCGGAGACGCTTTACATTTAAAAGAAGCCCTACTTCAAAAAATGAAAGTCCTCCTTCTAAAAGATCTGCTCGTTCTGCTCTGACAAGAAGCAGTACTGGATTCAGAGGACGGGGTAAATACTTGCCTAACAGACATTTTCCTCGAAATGTAGTTTGTTTATAATGAATGAGAATAAGAAAATTTTAACAAATTATTGATGGATTTTTGACAGTCACCAGTCTTGTAGGAGATGCACACACATATATGAAGCAAATATGGAAATTTCTAGGTTTCGAGATCTATTCAAAGATTTTAAACATAATGATAATGAAATTTTATTAGAGAATTCTAGGTGGTAGAGGACCAACATAATGAAGCATGTGGTAAACAGTATGAGTAAAGATTATTAAAATATAAGTGTGAAATATGTGAAATAATGAATAACATTAAGAAAAGGAGAAATTTGTTAAGTATAAAATAATTAAGAGGCAGTTTGATGCTTGACTACATTGAAAACAGTATGTTTAAATCACATTTGTGGAGTATGGTTTACTGATGTGATTTTAAGGAGGAAGTAATATCAGAAATCACCAAGTGATTAATACTGAATACTAGGCAGGTGTAGAGATGGATCTTGTATTAGAATATTTTAAAAGATATTATGGAAAGAAAAGGCTATGTTTTTAATTTTACTTTGAAACGTTTACAACTTGGGATATTTTTATAATAATTTTGTTATTATATGTCCAGAACCACGTGGTAGAGAGATTTCTAGAAACGTACGAAGAAGAGAGACAGTGTCTTCCAGAAGAGATGACTATCCATTACCAAGGGATGATGGCCACTCTTCTAAAGATAGGTAAAGGAAAATAGTAAAATGGTTAAATATTCATTGTTGAGGTAAAATGTTTCATCTATTTATTGTATTTAGTGCCAAACAAAAACTTTTTATGTCATCTCAAAGCCTTTCATAACCCTCCCCATTAAAACTTAACTTCCAGTGCTAGTGAGATGGTTCAGCAAGCTGAATAACATGCATGAAGGCCTAAAGAGATGCCCAGATGCCACAAAGTCTCAGGAAAATAGTGTTTTTTCTGGCCTTCCCACACTGGCAGGTGCATACACACACTTCTCAAGAATACACATAATGAATAAATAAATAATTCCTGAAATATTTTCTACAAACTGGAAAGATGCCTCAGTGAACCACATACTTTCTTTATAAGATGAAGACCTGAGTTCAGATACTCAGAACCCATGGAAAAAGTCAGGTATAAAGCTTATAATCTCATTTGTAGTGTTTGGGAGAACCTCATGTGCCTGATAGCCTTTAGCCTATATGGCAAAGTTCCAGGATGATGAGAGACCACGGTCTCTAACAGAATGTGGAATGAACCTAAGAACCAATGAACCAATATTTGAGGATGTCCTTTCATATTCACACTCATGCTCTGCATATGTGTAATCTCAAAACTCGACAGCTAGCATCTATTCTCAATAAAAAATTATCTTCCAGTTATACAGTTCACTTCCTTATTCTGCATATATAATATTAATAAGACTCAAATATATGGTATTCTGATTTGAGCAGTTTACTTTAGAATAGTATATTCAGGTTTAATCTTTTAAATTATTTTTTATGATTTAGTTATATTCTATTTCTATTACATGTATGTAATTTTTAAGTTGCCTGGTTTGGTTTGTGACATAGCAATGGTAGGGACATTCATGTACAGATACTAAAGTTCTTATTTTCAGTTATTTTAAGTGTACTGGAGTTGAATTGCTTGGTAATATGGAAGTGTATTATTTTGTAAAACTGCCATTTTACATCCTATCAGTGATGTGTTAAGGTTTTAAGTTTTATACAATTTCTCCCTCTCCCAAGTATTGCAGTGTCTGCATTTTTTAAGTTTTAGCAATTCCAGTAGTTATATTTCATGAGCATATTTGATTTGCATTTTTTCATAACTATGTTTAGTAATTTTCACGAACTCAGTTCATGTTTGGAACCATTCACTTAATATTACTTGGAGAAGTACTCATTCATATCTTTTGTCAGATCCCCTAGATTCACTGGCCAACTAGCCAAACCTAATTGGCCAGTTCCAGGATAGTGAGAAACTCACTTAAAAATTTGGATGCTTATTTTTAATTTATTTAAGGAGAGTTTATCCAAGTTCTCAAGACACCAAGGAATATGCATCAACATCTAGAGGATATGGATTTCGTGATTACGACCGTTACAGCTCTCGGGATGAACGTGCATCTAATGTCTTCAGGTATTACAATTTCTTATGAAATATGTTGCTGAAATAGTTTATTCTTGCGTTAATTAAAAATTTCTTTTAAAATTTAGTGAGCATGTTGGCTATCGTGGAGGACAGGATAGAGATTATTCTGAATACTCAAGTGGAAGCTCACACAGAGATACATATGAGCGTTATGGTAAGAGTCCTATTTTGACTTGATAAATAATTGCTATCTAAGTGAATTTTACAGGGAAATGTAGCATGAATTATTGATTAAATAGGGTGTGTTGATATTATTTGTAATTCCTGCATTCTTAACTAGTTTCTATTAAAAGTAAATAGGCATGTCTACATTTATTCTAATATGTGAAAGAAACATTTTAAAATAATGTCCATGCATATTACTATGAGTACAGAGACATTATAAGCAGTTGAAATTGCAGCCCATTTCCAGAAAATAAAAGCACATATTCCTAAGTATTTGGAACTTAAAAATCATGATACAATATTTTAAAAAAACCAAAATTTTGTTGCTTTCTTACTTGGTTATTTATCTATTTTAGGAAGCTTCCACGTGGCACCATCTGCAAGAGAGACTTACAGTGGAAACAACCGCTATGATGACTATAGTAGCTCACGAGATGGATACAGTGGAAGCCGAGAAAATCACTCAAGCAGCCGAAGTGATACATATGAAATTGGTTATGAACGTAGTGGTAGGCCAGGCATGTATCCACCTATTGATAGGGAATACCGTGAGCGTGGGAGTAGACAAGAACGAGGGTATTCACCTATGGATAGGGTCTATGCTCCATTTCGTGAATTATACAGTAGTAGTTCAAGGTTTGGGAGCTCCAGTGGAGGTCGTGGAGAAAGCAGATATGAAAGTGGAGGCAGGTACTAAAAGGCTTAAATTTATGCCTAACTTGATATCCAAGAAAAATAAAATGTTATCCCTATGTTGTCCACATACTAGAAAAAGTTGGTTTAGGAGATGAGGCATATATTAAGTTTTACTTTGTTGCCTGAATACTGAAATACATTGGTTTGGGGGGAAAGTGAAATATATTAACTTTCCATCCATGAATTTTTCTAGAACTTAAGATGAGAAAGGTATAACTGTTCAAAAATAGTGCCTTGTTAAGTAAGACTTGTTAATGTTAATTGAAGAAATAGAAGTTACTAGTAGAGATTAAGTTATCTGCATTTTCAAAAAGCCTGTCAATAAAAATTGACATGAAATGCCACTGTCTGGTTTTGTTGTTGAGTAACAAAAACAAAGAAACACCTTTTTTAGAGGTGTTTAGAGAATGGATTCACACTAAAGTTGAAGGATTCTAAGACATAGATTGAATGTTAAATGTAAATATGCAGTAGACCTTTGTATCCTTTATAATAAGTAACATAACTTTAAATCTACGTAGATAGATACTGTACATAATATATGAGGCTGCAAAAGCACATAGGAGAATGTGCATGCACAAGTGTGGCCACTCATGCTCCAGATCTGTCTGTCTCTATACCATACACTTGCAGATAGAGCTTTCTGACCCAACTAGAGAGTCCAAAGTGCTGCTTCTGTTACAGCCACGGTATTGATAGGAGAAGCCACGTGGACAGATTACAATCCTAGAAGTAAAACCTGAAAAGAACACAGAAAATTGCTAGACTGAAAGATAAAAGAAAGGAGGGAAAGTAGAGAAGGATCAAAGATCAGTAAGTACTAAGGCTACCTTAGCAATATCAGTCAACTTTGGATAGATAGTAGATTGGGTGGCTCTCAAACATACATCCATCACTAGGGGTTTCTGTAAGTGACAGATGGAAAACTAGAGGCATTGTACCTCTAAAGGGGAAAATAGTTACAGCTTTGGTTCTGTGATTTTAGAAATACACAGTTTCAGTACCCACTGGTGCCTTGGCCAGCGGGGTCTTCAATGGAGACCCTAGAAGGGGAAACGGTGAATGAAGGGACAAGAGACATGAAGAATGACGGCAAGATGGTTCTGATCAAGCTGCAAAGTTTTATTTTTTCCAGTTGATTGTATAGTAAAGTGAAGTAGGAACTTGTGCTCGAGGGTATGGATCAAGGCAGTTAGGTGGCTAGGTAACCTGACTTCAAGATGTTTTCTTGAGAAGATCAGGGTAGCAGACCTCCCTAACTGAAAAGAAGATAAGGAAATACCAAGCTATTTCTGGGGGATGGGACTTCCCTAAGGCACATAACAAGAATTCTGGAAAGGAACCTGTTATTCAGGAAACAGAAACTGAAAATGACTTGGGCTAAGATGGCTTGATAATAGCCAATACAAGTTTTGGCTCCTGGCACACTGGCCTCTCCCCCCTAGCTGCCAAAGTGGCAGCCCCTGGAGTGGGGTGTGGCATAGCTGCAAGTAAGGCTCTAATATGACAGGTGGCAGAACTGCAAAGGCCACACTAAAGAGCTGGTGCTATGTAATAGTCCTTTTGCACACTGTGAAGATATGCTGCTCTCATTGGTTTAATAAAGAGATAACTGACCAATAGTTAGGCAGAAAGAGGTTAGGTGGGAGAACTAGACTAAGAGAATGCTGGAAAGAAGGGTAGTGGGGTTGCCTGTCAAGACATGGAGCAGGACATACAGAAAGTGAGGTGATAAGCCATGAGCCACATAGCAAATAAATTAATAGAAATGGGTTAAATTGTAAGAGCCAGTTAGTAACAAGCATAAGCTATAGGCAAAGCATTTATAATTATTGGTCTCTGGTTATTTGGGAGCTGGCTGGTAGGACAGAAACTTCAACCAACAAGCTGGCACTGAAAGAAGCCAGGGTATCCTTGCCCTGATCTCCATCCTGCCTCTCATCTTGCTTAGTTTAGGCCTCAACCCTGTTCCCAGAAGCTCAGAAAATTAAAGGACCAGCTCTTTGCTCTGAGGTTCCACTGCTATGCAGCTCTGTGCATCAAAGGCTAGGTTAAGTGAAACTGGATGCCTGGATTTATATCCAGGGTTATAGGAATTTCTGTTGACTCATTACTTACCTAAAACACATGGTGCTATAACATTCCTTTGTGTAAGTCTTCAGAATTCTGTAAGACCTTTGGGATTTCTTTCTCCTATAGTGGAAGTACAGGTCGATTTCTGTTGAGAAAAGGCGTGTATAGCCAACCATCTTTTTAGAAGAACTTGTCCAGTGTGTTTTCATACCCTGCAAAGCTAAATCAGCAAGTGAAAGAGGTGCAACCTTTCACAAGTCTGTAAGGGACATTAAGCCCATTAAGAGAGTGTCCAGAGTGCTAATAGGACCATATAAATTGTGTATGCATAAGGTACTGTTGGAAAAGGTGCTGCTGAGAAGACGAACCACTGGGATCTTAGACTTTGGTCTTAACTGTGCTATCAACTAATTTTCTGCAGATATTTAAGAAAAAGAATTACTCAGTCCTGGAAAAATACTTAGTATCTAACTCTTGCTGTGATTCATCAACAAAGTATGATTAGCAACTGGATTGGCAAAGCTTGCTTTTCCCAGCACCATCGTCTTAGCAGGTTCTCTGTGGATTCAACAAATAGGTATTCTATTTAAGCATACCTATTGTTTGATTTAAGTATTTTCAAAAGTTTGGCTATAGTTGTATACAAGCATTTCTAATACTGTAACTACGCACCTCTAGCTTTGTGTGGATTTACTTCCATCAGATACCTCATACTGTGTGAGGATATGAAATGGGCTTCCAATTCCCTCTCATCTGAACTCTCTAACTGCTAAGGAAAGATCTTTTCCCAGTGCTCTAGGAAATGTTTGTTTGTTTCAGGTTTTAGATAGTTTTCTGCAATGCCAGTGTGGCCTTCCATATCCCTGGTGGATGGTCAGGTGATTCTTGTCTCTTTATCTCCCCATACTGGTGCTGCCTGGATGTCAACAGAGGTGTAGGAAGTCCTGTTGAGATTAGAGTAGGGTATGCAGGATAAACCTAGTACAACCAAGGCAAGGAATGTTAGCTTTGAAGAGCAGCACAAAACAAAAGTGTTTGAAAGGAAGTATAAGAAGCTACTAGAAGGAAGACAGGACATTGAGGCCCAGGACTGATGGCTTCGAAAAAGATGACTAACTCTGCAGCACTTCTCACATGACATAAAACTTGAGCAGGAAGCCAATTCCTTACTGTGGTTGTATTTCAAATGTATCAGTGCAGAAGAATATAATGTTTTAAAACTTCATCAGTTTAAAACTCACTTGTCAGACATGGTTACAGAAGTGACATGATAGTAGATCTTAGAAGCCCTTGGGGAAACCATCTCTGCTGGACCTACAGGTGACTTAGCCATATGCTCATAAACTATTAGGCCTAGCTCCTGAAAAGCTGGTTCTCAGGCCCTTGCCTCAATGGCTATCTTTGTCTTTGTTGGCTGAGGTTAGATGTAGGAGGACACTGCCACCTGGGAGCAGTTGGAAAAAGCAAAGTGCAGGAAAAGAAATAGGACAGAACTTGTTGCTGTCCAACAGGATGTTGAAATCTGATTGTCACATTCCTGAAATGTAGCCAAAGGCCTGTTATGCCAGTCTCATAATTGCAATGTCTTATTGCTTGCCTATGGCTCTTTCACTTCCTGTTAGATGGGTTCTTCATGAGATTCCATGGCCTACAGATATTTTATCCTTTTCTTCCTTACAGAAGATTTCACCAGACTCTTAAGAGGCTACATGTTGGGAAAGAATAAAAATACCAGAGTGCTAGGCAGGGCCTGTTCTACTTCCTTCACACACAGTGATGAGGACTCAGAATAACATCACACATGTACCCAAATTAGCAAAAATCTAGTAGACACACCAGTTGCTAACTAGTAATACAGCATGAGAAAGTTCCAAATTAATTCTTTGTACAGGTAGAAAGAGCTCCTACCTGAAGGAGACGCCCACTACACACACATAAAGTAGGGGTTTCCTCTCAACCTGGATTAGGCACATACCACACCCAAACACCTGTTTTCACAAAGAGATCCTTTAATAAGTGGGAAAGAAAGGTTTTTAAAGTGGCTAATTTATGACCCAGGGGAAAACAAGAAAATAGCAGCAAATAACCTTGTAGGTATAATTTTTAAGAGGAGAAGGGGACATCTGTATTAGAATGGACTAGGATGCCATGGTAAAGAAGATAAGGGACTAGGGAAGAGGGGAGGGGGCCAAGGGAAAGGGGGCAAGGCTATTTGTCCCAGAAGGACAGAAGACTGCCTCTGGATAAAGAGAAGACAGATGTGGCACACAGGCAAATGTGGTTGATAAGGGTAAAAGGGGAAACCCTGTGTTAGGATGAGGTGTTTAATTTTAATTGGGAATGTTAATTAGGGCACCCAAAGGGGGCTTTTGATTGCTGGACTAAAATACTTTGATAGCTAGACCCTAGTAGTCAGTCTCAGGAGAAGTAGTGGCCAAATGAAGGAATAGACCCTGGTGGCTAGCTTTAGGAATTTAATCCATTTTTGGCAAGGAAGAAAGAATGGGGGAGAAAGGCAAGGCCTACCATGCTTGAGCTGGCCAGAGTCCCTTCATTATCCAGCTGAAACAGTACACACCAAATCAGCAAGTTATCAGTACACTCTGCTGGGATGAATGTCAGTAAAGTCCACTTTAGGTGTTCAAATGGATAGGACCATGCTTTTGTGTCAGCATGGAGATCTTGGGTTTCTATTTGGGATTATATCAAGCACATAACAGACAGGCTTTGATACCTTGGATCAGTACAAGCAACCTGGGGACCACCAAATTTCTTTGCAACAGTTTTTGGAGGGCGGTTTTTCCAGATGGGTTGTTTCACGAGTTTCCCAGACTAGGTAGGGAGCTGTCATCTTTGGAATTACTAATTTCCCATCTGTGGTCATCAGCCAGCCCTCCTGATTTTCAGTAGCCCCTTCTTCAGTATGTTTTCTTTCTTTTGAGACTTCTCCTGCCCTGGTGGGCGATGCCCAGTATATCCTAACCTGCTCAAGGGAGGTAGGCTCAGCTGCCTGCCTGCTTCCCTCTGCAACCTGCTCCTGTGGCTCTGTGGTGGGCTTTCCTTGCAGACATGAACACTCCCTTTTACTGCCATTGAGTTTGCTTTGAGGCAGGCTTGAAAAGGGCCTCAAGCTTTTGCAAAATGCTGTTCCCTGCAGGGCTCAGAGTTGCAGGCTTTTCTCGCTCTCCTTCTCTGACATCCAATTGTGCCATGCACAGTTTGTTTGGAATCCTGTGGAACCAGCTCTTTCTCAGATATCCTGGCACTAGTTTTCACACAACTAGGTACCACCTCACAGCCTTCTGTCACAGGCACCAAGGACCCCTTGCAATACTCAGACACAATGAAGAACTCCTGATCCTAAGTATGAAAGGGGCGTGGCATCCTTTGGCAGGTAGTATTCTAGGCTGGATTTGGTTCAATCCCTGGGGAGACTGGCAAGACTTGAGACCCTGGAATAGTAGCTAGGGCCTGCCCATGGTGCCCTCGCTAACATCCTTTCTGCGGGCCACAGCACCAAATGGTCCTCGGGTCTCCCACTGTTCCCTTGTCCGCATTCCGCTCTCTTGGCCTGTCCTTAATGGAAACACTCCATTCCCATGGCCATTTCAGCCACTGAAAACACATGGTTTTGCTGCCAGGTGCTTCTCAAGAGCCTCGTGTTTCTGGGAATTTTGGATCAGAACCTTCTAAGCTTAGGGAGGGAGGAAACCTTGAACCAACAGAGGGAAATCAGAAACAAAGCTGTAGAGGTGGAAAGGTTGGTGGGAAGCATGATGTGAGATTTGGAGGTCATGCTGCCTAGGTGAGAGTTTGTGTATGTGATGTATGTGTGTGGGGGCTTGTGTCTGTGTGTGTGTCTCTGTGTGTGATTGTGTGTGTGTGTTTGTGTGTGTGTGTGTGTGTGTGTGTTTTATTGTACTGGTGTATGTTTGATTGTGAAATCATGGCAATATTGCTAGCTATACCATGTACCTATTTCCCCGTGGCTTTCAAGTTTTGTTGAGAGACAGGGTGCGCTTACCCTTGAAAAGGTTTGCAGTTGGGGGTGACATGACATTAGAAGTGTTCTTGAGGACATGAAAGGTACTTCCCACTGAAGCTGCAAGTGGCCCTGGACTTTGCTCAGCGTCCTGGGAGGCAGTTGACTAACTATGAGGAGAGGAGCCAGAAGGGCCAAGAGCCTGTGGGTGTCCCAGAGAAAAGGCCTAGTCTAAGGTAGGTTTGCAAAGACAAAAGGCTCAAAAGGCCTGCAAATATTCTTCTGTTCCTTCTATAACTATATCCTGGTGGGAGACTGTGATCCATCCCAGGGAGCATGAAGCTGTGGACATCATATGGATGAAGCCATAAGAGGGTTCAGGGTTTTGGGTATTGTGGCTACTGGGTAGGTTTTCCATTTGCTCTTCCCACTTAGCCTTGGGAATGCTGATTCTTTTCCCATGCCAGTTTTTCCCAAAGTACCCCCAAAATTAGAATGAGGAAGAGAGTGCTTGAGATCCTCATGCTCCCGAGTGTTCTTTAATTGGTCCCGTATTCACGTAAGTTCCTTGAAATTCTTCTCTGTACCTGAGGCAGGTGGAGTGTCTGGNATGCCTGTGGCCTTGGCACAGCCTTGGCCAGTCAAAGAGGTTCAGGTTAAGCCACGTGGCCCAGGATGGGGTGTGGGTAGCTATGGCATCCCACAATGCCTTGGTCTGACTCAATGGGTTTTGACATTGGCACTGGGGTCTTTGCCTTGGGGCCAGATGCCTTGTAGAAAGGGCCATTTTCCAAACTGGGGACCCAGAGACCTGCCTGACTGTGCCACCTACTAGAGAATGCTGGAGGACCTAAAGCTCCCACAGAGGCTGGCCCTCTGACAATTGCCAGTCAGTGTCTCCTCTCAGTTAGTGCTTGGTTGCCATGAGTCCTTTCCTATCCAGGTGAAGAAGCTCAGAGTTGGGGTCAATTGAAGCAGGTTGCCAGATCCCATGGAAGGCACATGATGTGTGAGTGCCAAAGAACAGGAACCTTGGACTTGACTGAAAGGACAGGATCCTTCTAGTGAGCCAATCTTGCAGGTGATGTTAGGGCTTTTCCTCCTTCTGCACGACTAGCTGCTAGCCTCTCAGAACCCTGCCATTGGAATCCACAGGGAAGAACAGATGCCTATCATCAGGGGCTCCTGGGATGAGTGGCTAGAGCTCCAGGCCAGGAGGGGCATTTTGATTCCTGCCTCAGAGACCAGGCACACACAACAAATCCTCTAGACACTGATGAAAATGCCCACACTGATGGTCTGGTTGAGCCTCCTGGGCATCCTTCCCATGTAAGGCCCTGAATGGTTTTCAATTACAGAATTTTATCACAAATAATCCAGGTTCTTACCTTTTGGGACATGGTTTCAATGGAGATATTAGGTATGCAGAAGGTCAGAGAGTTAGCCCATCCATCCTTCTAGTGGAAAGAGGTTTCTGGTTAACTTTTCTGTCCCATATTTCAGCACCATCATTGTCAGCACAGTCATGGAACCATCCATGCCTTTATCCCACCCCTACATACACCAGAAGACTCTTGTACCTCAGGTATCCATCCTCCTAATCCTTGGACAGTTCATATTTCCCCTGATTGGAAGGGAACACGGGGACTTGGTTTTTTTAAAAAGATTCTGGGCCTGAGAATGTGCAGCAGGAAATTCTGCCAGCAGGGTCTTTAACCTAGACAAGGGTATTCTTGATCTGGATCCCTGGGGGATCCTTCCTCCCCAGGAGCTTCCCCTGGCAAAGCCAGAAATAGGCAAATGCTATTTATGGTCTTTATTGGATTCACAAGAGAGAAGTGTCAACCATCACTGGTGATCAGGTTTCACCTCCTTCTTGCCCTGTATGTCCAGTGCAGCCCTCCCAGAATAAGGTGAAGGCTTCTTTTCTTTAGGATCACAGAAGCCACTCCAATTCTTGCATCTTCCCTTGCTGACTCTCAATAGGGGGAGAGCCCTTCCAGATCTTAGTCTTACAGACTGGAAGACAGGAAGCAGGTATGAGCATCCAGCAACTGTGCAAGCTCCCCCGCAGTGTGGGTGGCTGGTTGGGCCCTACACACAAGGCCTCCCTTACCTGACATGGGCAGGGGTGGGTGGCCTGCAGTCCCCTCTGCCTCAAATCCACTTTCAAGTCAGCATTTGCTGAACATTTACTTGCAAGTCGTTCTGAACCTCCCAGATTTGCCGCAGGGCACTGCATCCCTGCCACCTCCTTTATGGGCAAATTGGACAATTGCCTTCTGGAAGGTGCCAGAACACAAGCCTGGTTCTTGAGCAAAATGAGAGAAGCAGGGGAATAGCATACAGACTGTGAGAAATCACTCTCATATTAACTCGGCAGCTGGCACCTTAAACAAGGACTTCTCCTTACCTGGGGCAGAGCACCTACTACACAACACAATTGTAGAGCGAATCTTAAACGGTCTTATTAATTGAAAACACCAGGCCAGGTATTGAGGCAAATTCTGAATGATCAGAGAGACAGAACAAGCCACAGCCAACCTCACCTTGCCAACTCCTCAGCTGATCTTGTTTCCTCAGACTGCAGGCTTCTGAGTCCTCTCCCAAATGAATCTCAGCTGAACTACTGCTCAAAGCCTGAAAGCTTAAGAGGCCCTCTAGCTTCTGGTCTCCACACCTTATATACCTTTCTGCTTCCTGTCACTACTTTCTGGGATTAAAGGCATGTGTCTTTCTCAAGCAAAGACATGAGATCTCAGAAGCAAAGACATGAGATCTCAGGTGCTGGAATTAAAGGTGTGTGCCACCATGCCTGGCTGTTTCCAGTGTGGCCTTGAACTCACAGAGATCTGGATGGATCTCTGCCTCAGGAATACTAGGATTAATAGGCATGTGCTACCACTGCCTAACCTCTATGTTTAATCTAGTGGCTGTTCTGTTCTCTGACCCCAAATAAGTTTTATTAGGGTACATAATATTTTGGGGGACACAATATAATCACCACACACAATCTTAACTTGTCTAGCCCTGGAGGGTGGCCAAGGGTGTTTAGCCACCTGTCAAGAACTAAGGAATTCCATGCCAAATGGTCCTTGCTCTGTTTCAAAAGCCTGGGCTGAGACCACTCTACACAACACCTGCTCTACATACCCTGGTATTGTCCCCTCTCCTCCATCAATTGAAGAGCTGATAGAGCTCTGTCTGCCTGCCTTGTCATGAAAGGAAGCTTACCTTTACTCCATGGGTCTCTCATTGCAACCCTGTCCTGTTGCAGAGTATGACACCACCAGCCACAGGTCTTCTGCAATGACATGGCAAAATGGAGATGCGAATGACTCTTAACATCTGTGCTCAGGGTCTTTCCTCAGCATCTGGAGCTTGGAGCTTGCATGCCGCTATGTTCTGGGAGAGGGTATCCAGAAGATCTCTTCCTCAGCTAGCTTGTTGTGTCCTGGGAGTTGTAGGTACACAACCAATCCAGGAATGTGAGCCTCCTTCAGGGTTTCTGCCAGCCACTGAAGGTGTCTGGGCCACAGTAAGCAAACCACTCCACAGTGCTCCAGCCAGATTCCTCATATTCTGTGGACATTGCCTGCCTTTGAACAGTACAGAGCCCTCTGTCCACCCAAGCATTCACAGGTCCTTACAGTGACTCTCAGGACAAGCACAGGCCTCTTTCCAGAGATGTTGAGCCTGTACTCCTTCCAAATCATTCTATTCCTGAAGGAGGGCTTGATGGCAAAGAAGGAGGTCAGCCTGCAGAGGATATTGCCTGGCTTCACTTCTCCCACCTGTCAGAGCAGGGCAGAATGCACACAAAATCCTTATACAGCTCACCCAGCACAGAGAGCCCAGCATGCCTGGATGCAAAGCTGCCCCCTCCAGCACAAAAGCCCTAACAGTACTATAGCCTGCTGCTCCGGCAATGTCTCATACCATCACTGTGATACTCAAGTTCAACATGTAGCCTAGGGTGTCTTGACCTTGCTCACTGAGGATGCACGAGATCTTGGGGTGGTTCCCCACCTGTCTTTGGTCAAGGATTCCTGCTGACCGGGAAGTGGTGTGCAGGACCATGCAGAGACCCATGAGCCTCACCTCAGGCAAAGCATCCCCTAGATGCCTACTTGAGGCCCTCTCTCTCCATGGATCAGCTTCCCTTTCCTTCAATGGGGGAAACCCAGGCCCATTGATGAAGAACAGAGAAGGCACTTCTGTGACATAGGGACAGATCAGGGCCACTTACACCTACTAGCCCAATCCTGAGCTGAATGTAGAGCTCCCTTGTCAGCCAGCACATGTGGCACACAAAAAGAAAGTAAAATTGCTCCTTTGAATATATGAGAAAGTGATCCCTGTCAAATTTGCAGGGGACACTGCACCCACCAGGCAGAACAGAAGAGGCAGGCCACATTGTCCATAAACTAGGGACCAGGATTCATGTTTCCACATGCAGTTAAGGGGTACCGAAGATGACAAGGATGCACCTGAGTGTAGGTGCACATTTTGAAGGCAGTTACCCACATCCTTACAACATGTGATATCAATATGTAAATGCTGGCCTCTTTACCTCAATAGAAACATCATGTACACCCTGGAATAGGATGTCTGCACTGTGAAGCATGGGTACTGCT
>LZPO01027951.1:46334-61714 GCA_001675575.1 Neotoma lepida | reverse complement strand
TTAGCAGTTAAGAGCACAGGCTGCACTTGCTGAGAACCCAGATTTCGTTCCCAGAACCTACATCGTCTGTATTCCAGTTTCTGGGAACACACTGCCCTCTTCTAACCTCTAAGGGCACAAGGCACACATATATTGTATAAATATATAAACAGGCAACCACTGATACACCTAAATAAATCTAAAAACAACAAAGAACCTTCTCTCCATCTTTAGTACACAGAACAGTGCTTTTGGTCAGGGCTGCTCCCATTTTTCTGTCTACACCACTGATTCCCTTAACAATCTTGAGCAAGACACTTAACGTTTCNGAATTTTCACATGTCCAGCTGTGAAGTAAGAAAGATGATGATCATAAGGTCCTATACNTATAATCCTCACTGAAGTGTTTTATGAATTAATCATATTGTCTCTGAAAGTGCTCCTCTGCTTTAGAAGCTTTTGACAACAATTAGCAAAACCCGACAGTGATGTAGTTCGTATGGCCCACAGAACTGCATCCAGGACTGTGCACGATAAAGTACATTGGGGTTATTTGTGGGCAAGGCCTTAGGCGACACTCAAAGAAATACATTGCTTAATTGATTTTGCTATTTACTCTAGTGAAGAAAAGGGAAAATTTCAGTTAAAAAAAATCTTATCCAATACTATGGTTGAATGCACCCACCTCCCAGTTCATGTAGTGAAATCTACCTCACAAAGGTGTGGTAACTTGGTAGATGACNAGCGTAAGGTTTCTACTGATAAGCGGGGTTAGCACTCAGGGAAGCAAAACTCAAAGAAACTTATTTATCTTTCAAATATGTAGCAATGTTACAAGAAGGTGCAGTCATTGGGGACAGGGCTCCACCAGACTCTGACTTATNGGGCCTTGATCTGGACCTTTGGAGACTCTAGAACCATCAGAGATGAATGTTCATAGTAATTTTATCTCAGAAGTCAGTTTAGTGAGAACCAGAGGGTGTCCACAACCAGCCTGTGGTAGTTCTGATGTCAACTCTGAGGATGGGGATACCTAACTGGTAAGGTGATTTCCCCCTCTGTCACAGCAGTCTGTTCCTTTCCTAAAACCACCCTTTACAGTGCCTTCTGCCTCTCATTCTNCACCATCTCTAATCCTTTGCTTCCATCAGAGATGCAAAGTTTTGGGATGATTCAGATTAGACAAACTCTCCTGGCCACAGAAATAGAATCTTAACTACAAACTGCAGCCATGNCTGTGTCCTTTGCAATCCCACAGTTCACTGCAATGTGTTTTATGTTGGCATTTGTCCCTTAAGACTCATTCTAGGTGCCAAACCATGGCTCTCATTACCTGAGGGGCAACACGAAGCCAGTCCTCTCAGTTTCCTGGTCATGAAGTGAATGGTGCTGGTTCATCTTAAAGCATTCTTAGATATTTATCACAAACAAGGCTGCATGCCCACCTCCCAGATGCAACACATGTGGGTTTGCAGGCACTCTTTGTATTCTATGTTCTTAACCATGACATTGGAAGGTATGGACAGAAAAGTCCATAATAGAAAAGTGTGGTGTTTCTATGGTTCCTTTTCCTTCCTGGGTTTGTTCCACCTCTGCACAGAATCAAAGGCTTGCAGCTCAAGCTTCCTGTAAGATCAGACCTGCCTGCATATTGTTCAGTCCTGTTGTATTCTTTGTTGCACAGTGTTCTGTGGTATCTCATTAAGTGGTTGTTTAATGTCCACATCAAAACTGGTGCACAAAGATCATTACTAGAACCTGAGTTCTGGCCATGGGTAGGTCTAAGATCTTTGAGGCAAAGTCACTGGGGAATTAACTCCTTTGCAGGGCTGATGGTTTCATCTCTTTGTAGAACTAAGAAGTCTTTTTAACACAGCACTAGCCTGGAGGTCAGGTGTCCCTAGGGCAAGCAAGATACTTCAGTTTATAAAGCAGTGTGTCCTCAAAAACATGCAGGTCAGAGCAATGAAAAAGTGTGCAGCAGCTTCCTGAATGACCAATTCCAAGCTTGCTACACAACTTTCAGACACCACGGTGAAGTTTAGAGACCCACAACAGCAAGAGTCCATAGAAACAATAAAAGGCAGCAGACGTGAAACCAAAAGCAAGCACCATCCAAACCAAACACCGACTTCTCTTCCTTTGCCTGTGGTTGGAAACCTGGGGAGAAGCAGCATCCACCAACAACAGAGAAAAGTGGAGCATCCGACGGACCGGGTAGGAGCATCCGAGGGACTGGGTACCCTTTCTACTTCTCTTCTCCCTCTTCCCTGACTCCCGACCAGGGTCAAAACTGGGGAAAATGATGCTGAGTGAGACAAATAGGCCTTAGAAGACATGCCCCAAAGAGGGACAATCCTAANTTTCCCAGTGACAAGGACATTCAAGGAGTATCTCATTGATAGTGCTAGCTGACTTGACAGAANCTAGAATCACCTGAGGGAAGGGGCCTCTGGCTTGCCTGTACGGATGATGTTGGTGTTAACTGGTGTGGGAAAACTCATCTTAACTGTGAGTAGGCACCGAACAGAGAAGAGGTAAGCAACAGCGGCATGCTTTCATCCTTCCTTCTCTGCTTTCTGATTGCGGATGNGACGGGACCAGCTGCATCCAGCGCCTGCAGTCTTGACTTCCCTGCTACAACGGACTGTACCTTGAAATGTGAGTTACAATAAATCCTCCCTTCCTTAAGTTGCCTCAATCAGGGTATCTCATCACATCAACAGGAAAAGGACTGGGACAGGGTACCTCTGCTCTGGCAAGCCATCCTGCTGGGTACAACGGATGGTGGTTGTTGGAGTGGTCTGGGAACAAGTCAGCNATTGCAAAGGCTGTACTTACAGCTACATCTGTGACTGTGTAATTAGCCGTGCAGCTAAGCATTNGCCATAAAACCACAACTCCAATCGATACGTGAGCTGGTAACAAGACCAATTAAAACAACAACACCACAAGCCAAAGAAGTGGGTATTTAATCTGAAGAGTGAAGCTGAAGAGGACAGCTGCTAGGGATACAGCTTTTCTTTATCCACTGTTCCTTATTTGGCTTGGAGCCTTCCTCTTGTTAATGTTAATTCTCTTCCATATTTAATGAAGTCTGATTTTCCTGGAAGCCCTCTTAAAAGATCAGTATTATCCAGTACTTCCAATCATACCAGGCAGGTGGGCAAAATAAAAGCCCTCTAAAATGGACAGTCAACTCCAATCCCACTGGGGTGGGGATGATTCTGCTATGCAGTACACTCAAGCAGTGCAATAAAAATAAAGATAATGATCACCGCATGCCTCTAGATTTAGTCAGCAACAACATGTGAGTCCCACCATACGCATAAACTATGCCAGGATGTTACAGCATAGCAAGGAAACAGGATATGCAAGATAAATAAAACACAGCGTGGTGGGCAATAAAGCCTTGTGGTTGTTACAAATCTGGAGTCATCTACAGAAAGAAGGAAAGGGTGACTTCTGAGTGGAAATCAGAGAATGACACGTGACATGGATGGGATTTGAAGGTATTTCTAGTATGGATGGTCCCAGTTAGTTTTTTGTCAGTTTGGCACAAGCTAGATCTGTAAAGAGAGCTCTCGAGTGAGAAAATCCCTCCAACAGGATTGCCTGTCGGTAAATCTGTGGGGCATATTTTAAAACTACTAATTAATGTAGGAGGTCCCAGCCCACTGGGGGTGGCTACCCCTATGCAAGTGTCCTGGGTAGTGTAAGAAAGCAGGCTGAGCAAGCCAGTAAGAGCAAGCAATGTTCCCTCATGATCTCAGCTCCAGTTTCTGCCTTCAGGTTCTTCATGCCTTAAGTTCCTGCTCNGAATTTCTTCAGAGATGGAGTGTGACCTCGGTGTTGTAAGGTGAAATAAACCCTTTCCTCCCCCAAGTAGCTNTGGTCATAGAGTTTTATCACAGCAGTAGAAACCCTAACTAAGACAGGCAGTGAGGGAAGATGACATTGTGCTCAGCTACNTTAGCAAGAGGCGGCAGCAGCTTTAGAAACAGGAAATGGCTACAACTACTTGAATCTACAGGTGGGTGAAGCCTAAAGGAGAGGCATCGCGTGTGTTCTGGAAGGNTCCAAAACCTACCTAGGAAGCCTGCACTTGCTTTGAAAGCTAATAGGTAAACCAACCCCCTCGTTTATAGTTGGACTGCTGCAGATTTACTGTGGTTGTATCAGTAGTATCTGTCTAGTGGAGANGCACAAAATCAGTTGCAAGGGATAGAGTCCTCTAGGAAGGAGACAGCAAGTCTAAGAAGGCCTTNATGAGGACATGGACTGGGGAGAACAGGAAGGAGAAGTGTCTGCTCCTAGAGTAGCTGCATGCAATAAGACTTCATGTGATGTTCAATGCAGCAGCCACAGCCACTTCCGGGCACTCAGCACTTAAAGTGTGTCTGGGACAACAGGGAAACTGGATCTTCAATTTTATTCCATTTTAACTAATTTCTATTTAAAGAGCTACAAGCAGTACTGGCTACTGTATTTATTATTTATTACTGGCTATAGTGCAGTTCTCTGGTGATTAATATTGCTGTAGGTAAGACATCAGGTAACACAAAGGAAATGGCATTAAAGGTGTTCAAATAACTGAAGGTGGGCATTTGAGAAATTTGGCAATTTCTCAAAGACTTTGGCATGAGCCAAGNGTCGGTTAAAACATATTGAGCTGTGGCCTTTGGTGGGATAAACAGAAACAGTTTTCATTCATCCTTCTATCTGTTTGTTCCTAATACAGTGACACACGCTCTAGGTGCTCAATGAACATCCATGACTGTCTCTTATACACATCTAGATGTGTATAAGAGACAGGCCTCAAACTTAACACTCTCTTGCCTCAACCTCCTGAGTGCTGGGATAACAAGCTCTCACCATCATTTGAGGTTTACTCACACTATTTTAACCAAATAAGCAAACTGTTAATATGTTTCCTTTATGGCTTTGTTCTTAATATGTAAAATAAAATACATATATATTTTCCCCAAAAGGTAAATTATCATATTGTTAAGAATGACAACATTCTTCTAAAATAATTTTAATAGCTATAAATGTCCCATTGTGTGATTTTGCCATAAATTATATAATCATACCCCTTCCACTGTTTATGTTTTTCTAATGTTCTAAAATGCCATTTGGCTACTTATATCAGATGATTTAAAAATCCATAACAGTCCTGACCTGGAAATTCCACTTCTAGGAATCTATTGTAATAAAATAATCCCCAGTGGTTAACAAAGTATCATCGATGACAGAGTCAGACAGCTAAAGACATAACATCAAAAAGGAGTAAATTGTGTCACACAAACATCACACCACATTAAAATGTATTAATCGAAAGTTTGAAATGAGATAGGAAACACTTATAAAATTAAAACATATGCAGAACCAAATTACATAGTTATTAAAATGATCAGGTTTTAGGATTACTTATTTTTATTTTATGTATGGATTTTTTTTTGCCTGCATATTTGTATGTATGCCACATGTATGCAGTGTCCAAGGAAGCCAGAAGAGGGTGTCAGATCTGGGACTGAGGTTACAGATAGTTGCAAGCTGCAGCATGGGCGTTGAGAACCCACCCTAGGTCCTCTGCAAGAGCAGGCTGTGCTCATAACAGCTGAGCCCTGTTTCTAGCCCCCTTTATTAAGTCCAAGCTTAAACATAAGCACAGAGGACAGNAAGCTAGGAAAATGGCAAAATACGGCTAATACTTGCCCTTAGCTAAGAAATTACAATTTGTTTGCCTCTACCTTTAATTTTTCCACATATTGAAAGTTTGTTACGAGACACAATTTTCTGTTAGTGAACTTGCTCTTAACAGAGTGTTCTGGTCAAGAACACAGGGTCCCCGAGGAAGACATCACAACCCATGGTAATATCCAGTAACTCATGACTGTTGAGGACACTGTGAACACAGTTTTTCCCTGACCTACAGAAAACAGCAAGTGAGATTGACTTATTTAAAAAAAAATAATTACCCTACAAAATATTAGGTTTCCTAATAGCATTTTCAAACAAAACTTGTTCTCATTTATTCCCCTCCTCTCCTTTCTCCCTCCTGCCCCTCCCCACCTCATACTCCACCCCCCCCCCAGTAGTACCTTTCTGACAGGCTTGATTTCTAAGCAAAGAGGAATTCCACGGAGATCAGGAACACCGGACACAATTCCGTCCCCTTTCTGAGAAGGTGCAAGGACTCAGTGACCCAATTTTAAACCGTAGACAACAAATGAGACTTAACTTCAGTGNACCCGCCTCAAAAGACGGGTTTGTTCTGTTACTATGTCAAAGTGTCTGAGTCCCGATGTCAGGGATCTGGTCAAGGGTCCTCTATGACATCTTTCCAACACTCTGAGAGGTGTTGTTTNNGTACAGCACTGATGCTGTGCACAGGAAGTAAGCACCATGGCCCCTGGCTCCACAGCTGCACGGTGATGGCAAGTGTGGGTATGTTTTTAGCACTGCCTCATAGCAGTTCCCATCAGCTGATTAATTTTGTCGTTTTCCACCCTGCTTTTCCACTCCAGCAGAAGAGACGGGGAGGGCTTNTTATTTTCCTCACTGTTGAAGAATACGGAGATGAGTCCTCCAATCAGGTTCCAGACCTGACTCTTACATTCCTTCCCTCATTTCCACAGCTTCCCTGTGCTCTGGATGTTATTTACATACTCAGATTACAGCCTATAGTTNGATTTTAGGTAAATGATTTTGGTTTAGTGTGGGGNTGGGAGAAAGCATCCAAATAATAATAACGTTTCTAAATATCCACACAGAGCCTGTAAGATGGATGGCTCAAGAGGTAAAGGTTCTCGCTGTCAAGCCCAATGAGGTGAGTTTGATTCCCAGGACCCACATGGTGGAAGGAGAAAATGGATACCNACAAATTATCCTGTGACTTCCACATGCACACATATGTATATCCTAACATACTAAAGAAATAAAAGTAATCTTAAAAATCCAGAGAAACATCTTTCTATAGCTATAGTTCAATAGCCATTTATTCATTAGTATATTTAATTGGAATTAAGTTCAACAGTTATTTATTACTTAATTTCAATAAAATGTGCTACACTTAGCTGCACATCCATACTCGGGGGAGAGCAGAACAAGGCTGCCAAAATAAATGTTTCCCTGACTGAGATTATGAGTGTTCCATTTCTAATTAATTAAATAGCTCAGAATTTTCCATTTATATTGACAGATTGCTTGCGCTATTGGTCACGTAGCTGAAAACAGGCAAGTCATTTGNTCATGTGTACTGGAGCTATGCACAGTCGTACCGCTGCACTTCATATGGCAGGCTTGGCACCTAGTTGTAACATGAAATGTCTGCACTGNGTTCTGTCTGAAGCTCTCCCTGCTCTCCACAGTTAAGNCTGCTGGTAGAAGTGAGTGATGGAAACAAGAGAACTCAATCACAGTAGGAACCAGGCCTCCTGAAACAGATGTGCATCACACAAAGAAAAATCCATTTTTTCCCAAGGATACATACTGCATAGTACTGAGGCTTTGTAATATGTTCCATATATCTCGCCTAATGGGTTCATTCTGATTTCAGGGCACCTGTCCTCAAGCACCTCTTCCCTAGGTTATAGTCCCAGTTTACAACCTCTTTCACCACAGCCTGTTGATTTCATTGATNGGGAGTTGGTGAGTCTAGTGAATCAAGGATGGAATTTAGCTTTGATTCATTTGGTAATACTTTTCATTTGTATTGTATTTTATACTTCTGGAATCATTCACTGAGTGGCCATAATATATCAGTGATATGTGTGGAAAAGCATTATACCCAGTTTATAGAGGAGGAAAAGACCAGAGCTGTGTTACCATAGGTGAAGAAATTCAGTCAGTCCACATGCTTGTGCCTCCTTCCCATGACTACACATGATGAATATAGAGTCATCTCTCAGCACCTGGGGGAGGGACTGGCTCCAGATCCCCCAGTCCCAAGTCCCCAAGTCCTGGACTACTCAAATCCCTCACATAATGGTATAGTGCTTGCATAGAGCCTATGCACACCCCCATATACTTTGAATCATTTCTAAATAACTTAATAGCTAATACAGCATATATGCCATATAAACCATCGTGAAACTACCTATTGCTTTGGAAATAATGACAAAGTATTTATACATGTGTAACAATTTGGAGGAGGAATGTCTTTGTGTTGGTTGAATCATGAATGCAGAATCTGTGGATATGGAAGGGGCCAGCTCTACTGCTGGAATCAATATTTATAAACTGCCTTCTAAGTGTCAGGTACCTAGCTTGAGGCTGAGAATATGAGAAGCTGGGGATGTAACTAAATGATTTTTGGGGTGGTGGTAATTTGCCAGGTCATGCTTCTGGGAAGCCAGTGTTGGAACCAGCAATGCTGTGGGAGTGGAAGGCTTCAGGCTTTAGACCTGGGATTCACCTGATAACGAGGTGACCTTGGGAGACATTTCACCTCTCTGAGCTTCACCTTCTTCAAATTAAACAAAATAATAATAATAATAATAATAATAATAATAATAATAAAATGTGATAATGGATATAAAGGTCTGGTACTAATTAATGGCACCTCTTTGGAAAGAGATTAGGGCAGAAGGAAAAGGAGGATCCAGCCACCTCCATCCCTTGTGTCTAAGTCAGCTGGTGCTGGTATTTATAAATACCATAAATCATTTCTCATTCTCCGGGATGTCCAGCATCAGGTGGACTTCAGACCTGACGGGACCCATCTTCTAACCATGTCTTCACATGTAGAAGAGACAAGGCAGTCTTCTGGGGCCTCTTTTATCAAAGCATAAGTCTCCGTGATTAATAAAGTCTCTGCACCCAATCACCCCCAGCACCCTCGTCTACCACCCAGGGGTGCAGATTTCAACAGTGCAACACTTGAAACCTTAATGAGGCCAATTTAATGAAATGTGATGTATTAAGACCCCGAAGAAAGCTCTTTCAAAACCCAGCACTTCAAACAGACATGTAAGCTTCGACATTTACACATCTCAAAAATCAGAAAGGGATCAGGTGTCTGGGTGCCAGAAAGGGACTCTTTTTTTTTTTCTAGACTAAACAGACCTGACCTGTTCTGTATCTTCAGAGCAGAGCTATAGATAGAAAAAAGCACACTTTCAGGAGTACCTAGACCAAAAATATTCACCCCGGAATGGCAGGCAATCTGTCACCAGTGAAAAGGCTAATTCCATCCTATTTGAGAAAATGCTCGCTCTACTGACCACCAGAAAAATCCAGGGGTTGCCTGTGCCAGAGATATTTCCAATGACCAGCTGGGAGNAAAGAGCCATCATTACTTTTCACAAAACCCTGGGTGTTGCCTAGTTGCCAGAGAAGAGCCTAGTACTGGCAGCCTCCCGCGTGTGTAGGCTGCAGGTGGCTCCATGAAACCGCTACACTAAAATTGCAGCATGGGGCTATCCAGAGGGCAGAAGCCCATCCCAGTGTTGAGTACTGGCTGCACACTGGATGGAGCCAGAAAAAGAAATTTCAACCATGACCGTCAGGAGCAGCATGGATTCAGCAACAAATCTCTTTGCTCTCTGTCTTTCAGAATCTTCTAGTGGGCTTCAAGCCATGCCTCACTTACTGCAGTTGCCACAAGCATTGGACAGGGGCACGAGTCAGATTTTATGGTAATGTTTTGCAAAAGGTGAACGGAAAACCGGGCAATTACAAAACCATCAGGGTTTTAGTTACTGGTGCTGACTCAGAATTGAGATGGGAAAAGTGAGAAAAGTCTGAAGGAACACTGGTCCTCTGCACAGGAGTTCCAACGTTACCATCTCCAACATGGTCCAGCGAAGGAACGAAGAGAGTTAGGAAAGCTCTGCCCAACTGTCAGCATAAAAACAGGAGGAACNAGGTCCTTAGAACAAAGTATGCATTAAAAAANGAGAAAAAATCCACTTTGGGGGAGCTAGAGAGATGGCTCGGCAGTGAAGCGCATTTGCGGTTCTCCTAGAAGACCCAGGTTTAGTTCCCAGCTCCCACATGGTGCCTCACAACCAGCCCTAACTCCAGGTCCAAGCAATCGGACACCCTCTTCTGGACTTCAATGCTACCATCCATCCAGGCAAAATACTCTTACCCCAGAACTAAAAATAAATGAAATATTTTTTAAAAAAAACTTGTCAAACATTACTAGAATATACTTCTTTTGAGCAGTAGGATATTCCTTTTTTACTTTGTACCACCCTGGGGAAAATTACCTTGTAACTAATGAATTTGTAATGTTTGTAATGTCTCAATCGGTGAGAACACTTCTTGCTTTGATTTTCTATCTAATCTCCTGGATTATGACAGCAAACCCAAAGACAGGGGCAAGCACCCACAGCTGTGTAACTTGAGGCTTATTTTCTCCACTCTCTTTAGTGTTGAGAGTGCCAGCGATGACAGCAATAGCATCATCTGATTTGATTTGAGTGGCAATCTTTTCAATTTAATAACTCTGATGTCAGCTTCTCCTGTCATGTTGCCAGGCCTAATTCCCACTTCTACTGTGATTAATACTCTAATGAAGACACTGTCTGAGTTTCGTGTAGCATACACTCCTGAGACACTGCTCTTCTCAGCTGTAACTGGAGCCCCTGCAATGAACACCACAATAGCCGCCCCCACTAGAACACCTGTCAATCATGAGACTGAAACCCGCTGCTTAGTTTTTTAGCACTGTGGGACACATGAGTTTTTTAGTTCCAACTTTTTTCTTTTCTTTTCTTTTTTTGTTTTTTGTTTTTTGTTTTTTGTTTTTTGTTTTTTGTTTTTGTGATTCCCAGCTATTCCAGAAGAGGAACGTGTCTGCTTCCTAATTCAGATGTCTAGAACACAAGCAGTTTGTATGAGATCAGTTATTCAATGCCCAACTCCGAATCAAGTGGAAGCTCCCTTGTTTCCTGGTCAGCTGATGCTGGAAGCATTTATCAGCTTTGTGGATGCTAAGTGAAGCCTGGCTAACAGAGTTAACTCTGCCCTGTCTGTTAAAGTGCTCTCAGNGACATATATATTTTTAAACTACATATGGAGTAGCAGAGGTGCCTATTTATTTCAAAGATTGAAATCAATCAATAGAGAAGGAAAGTCCAAATAACCAGGACGTGCTGGGGAGTACAAAATAGCNCTANAATTCAAGTTGGCAGCAACATTGGGAAAGGGTACATGAGCCCCTAGACATCTACTCCAACAAGGTAATGAAAAGGTACAGGCAGTTCTCTGTGATAAGAACTTAAGAACAAAGGATTGAGGAGTGAATCCCACATCTCTGGCCACTACCAGCTACAGTTTTTCTTATCTCTCCCCCCATGACTGTGCAGTCCCACTCAACCTCACCATGGCTGACAGGACCACGTAGCCACTATCCTCTATACTTCACATATGACAAGGAGCTGGTTGTCTCTCCTAATCCTGTGCAAGGTCACAGGGATTATTTTTTACAATGTGATTGTGGTAGTTTGAATGTAATTGGCCACCATAAGCTCATAGGGAGTGGCACTATTAGAAGGTGTGGCTTTGTTGGAGTAAGTAGGTATAGCCTTGTTGGAGGAAGTGCGTCNCTGTGGAAGGGGGTTTGAGGTCTCATATATGCTCAAGTCACACCCAGTATCTCAGTTCACTTTGAGTTGTGTGCCNATCAAGATGTAGGACTCTCAGCTCCAGCACCCTGTGTGCCTGCATGTTGCCATGTCCCACCATGATGATAATGGACTANACCTCTGAACTGTAAGCCACCCCATTAAATGTGTTCCTTTATAAGAGTTGCCATGGTCATGGTGTCTCTTCACAGCAATTGAAACCCTAAGACAGTGGTCAAAGTTGGGTAACTTGTAGGAATCAGTTATTGCTCCTGAGACAATAACTACCATAACCTACCATAACCAACTTGAGTGGAGGAGTAATCCCTGGCATTTTCAGAGGCTTTAGTCCAATGGTGGGCAGGTTGTGAGATCACATCAAGCATCAGCCATAAGGATACAGGAAGAAGCTATGGCAAGATACAGCTCCAAGAACACTCCCCCAGTTTCTTCCCAACTTGGCCTCACATTTACCACTTCCCAATAATGGCATTAGTTTTTGAATCTAATGAATGATAAATCTATTGACTAGTTCTATTGACTTGGAATCCAATCACTTCTCCAAAGCCAATCAGCTCGAAGCCAAAGCCCCAGCATTTGTGGCTATGAGTGACATCTTGTGATCACACCCTACCAAGACTCCTTCATCAGTCTGCTCCCAGGTCACAGTGGCTTCCTCACAGGCCTTCCTTCCTGAGTCCTCGCCTCCCTTCATGATCATTCCAGAGGACACACTTGGAATTTAGCTACTTAGACCCCTTTTCTAGAATCAAAGTCCAGGTTACTGTGGAGCCAGTGCACACCCACCCCAGTCATGAGCTATCGTTAACCCTATTCACCCACCCTTCTTCAGAAGGGACAAAGACCAGGTCTAGCCTGTTGTTGGAGCTTCTGAGGACTCAGTGTAGACCCAGAGTTTAGTGTCTCAGGAAGGCTACCTCCCTGAAAAGGCTTAGCACAGAGATGATAAGAGCTGACCTTGCTGGAGCTCCTGGATCCAGCTGGCCTGAAGCCCTTCTACCCTTAGCCTTCCATGACATGAAACAACAGTCTTTTCATTCACCAACTTTGAACTGGGTTTCTGTCACTTGTAGCTGAACGATCATGGCTGATACAACTGTGCATTTTTCTGATACGCCAATCCTACTAAAGAAACATTTTAAAGAATTCTGTCCTGTTCCAGATGCTAGCAGGCTTTTGTGCAAAATCCAAAGTTACCATTCTTTCTTTCCAAACCCCTTTTCTTCCAATTTGCTCCTTTTACCTGCAGACAAAGCAGTTGCTCTCCGGCTTGACCCTTCAGGCCACGCCTTGGCGTGTTTCCCCAAACTTCTTTGCTGTGTCTCTTTGGAAGTAAAGGCCTCTTTGCATCACCCAGTGCTGCTCTCAAAACACACCTCCATTCTTCATTCTAGCGCCTGTCAGCACGTGCTCATTTGCTGCATTCTTTTCTGTGCACTCGATGATGGATTAATACAAGTGCAGCTTCCTCTATTAAATGGGAATTTCTTAGAGAAAGAAGCGTGTGCTGTATAATAAGTGTTCTTAAACCCTGTGAAATGTGTGCTGCTTTTTTTTTAATAACTGGAAGACACTGTGCCAATTTTAATATTATCAGAAGCTTTAGAACAAGTACTCTGATTAAAATCAAGCCTAATATTTAGTATAATATTAAATTTGTTTTTAAGATCACAGAAACTTGGATTGTGGTCCCTCAGATCAGTTGTTCTCGGATGTGAGAGGGTAGCAGAATCACCCAGAATGCTTAGGAAAATGCAGATGTCAAGGCCATGCCCTTAGTGACAGTGTTTCAGCAGACCTGGAACGGGGCTAGAGAATGAATTTCCAGCACATTCCAAATNGAAGCCAGCGCTCACACNGTCATGATAGCTGTCTTTTCTTCTCTCCACCTTAAGTGTCTTCTTAAAATATTTAAAGTCAAGATCCAGAACACCGTACTCAGCTCTGTGACTGTGAGAAGCTGTGACAGAAATCTGGAGACATACAGAAGAGGTCCCCATGCCAGTTCTACTCTGATATGAAGTGTCCTTGACCAGGCTGGGGTGGAGGGGAGAGTTCAGAGGTAGAGCACTTGCCTAGTGTTCTACAGTAGACACTGAGTTTGAACTCAAGTTCCAGCACCAAGAAGAAAAGACAAGGTTTTGAAACACTATTGTTTCAAACATCGCTATTGTTGCTATGGGCAAAAGGGAATTCAGGTTGCAGGTAGCACTCNTTCCCACGTCTTCTGATTCCAAATCCAAAGTTCTTTTCTAGCTCAGCCACAGCATCTCTTATGTGCACATGCCTTTCATTGCAACATGAGATTCTACTTCCGTTTCCATGCTGTTCTCTGTGTCCTGTTACAGTCATCATCTTCTGAGGAGCAGGAACGTTCTTCCTTATCGCAGAGAACTGGTTTTCTGCTCTGCTTTTTGAAATCAATGAAAATTCAACTTTCAGAAAGCCCNTGCATTAAAAGAAATTAAATACTGGGCCTAGAGTCATCCTACTCTGCCTCCCCCTAATAGTTCTTAAAAGTTTTCCTACAAAATAGATTGAATGAAGCTTCCTGTAGGGCAATGGGTATTTGTGGCATTTTATGATCTGGAGGGCTAGAGAAGGGGGGACACACACAAACGACATGATGACAAGAGAAGAGATTCACTAGTTTCTCTCTCCATTTACCCCATAAAACTAACAGGCCTGACCCCTTGAAGCTGGCCACAGAAATGCTGAGAAGGTGTCAACTATGTGTCCAAACTCTTGACAAGAGGCCGGGCAGGGAGGTAGAATGCTAAGAGCCTGAGCCAAGAGTCAAACAATTAACATTTTTTCCATGCCTCACTATAATTAGCCAGATCAAAGGGGGCCTGGGTTTACAGATTTCATCAAGCCCAATGACTCTCAGAACAGACAGTAAATGGCCCAGTAGGCCTGCAGGACAACTAACAGTTCACAAGCAGAACTGATTTTCTAGTGGATTACTCTCCTGGGAATCTTTTCTAGATTGGTCCTAGATTGCTCTGAAGTGGTAAGCATGAAACCGCTCTTACTTTCTTACTTGGATCTCTTTACCGTGTTTCCTGTGCTAATGGGCACATTCACAGATGTGTCCACACGGCCTTTTGAGGTGGGCACAAAGGCTCCAGGTTAAGTAACCATCGCTGCTCTGTCGAGAGTATCTCATCTGTCTATAGGAGAAATCAAAGATTTCTTCAGTATTGATAGCCTCAGGGAGGCCTTTCTAGTTTTCTTTTCCATTGCTTGATGTTGCTTATGTTTTAATTCACACTGCACAGCTTGACAGAGACCCCCCCCCCATTCATAAGACATCATGTTAGAAACTGACTGGAGGTGTGGTGGTAAGGTGTCATCTCTCATATAATATAGATGGTATAGATAGAAGATTTGCAGCTGACAGTGGGGAGTGATGGGGCAAGAGGGTGGATGGGAGCACTCTTGCACCNCATATTGTACAAAGGAATCGGCACACATATGTTATTAACAGATCGGTGTGTATGCACTGTTCATAGCTTGCTTATGCTGAGAAAACTCTGCTCCAGATGGCCCTGGAGGGTGCTCTCAGTAGACAGTAAGTAGGCAGTGTTTAAAGGAGTTCCTGCGCTTAAATGTACAGAAAATGAAACAACAGTGAAAGAGATAAGAACAAGAGAGGCCCAGACAACCCAAGACTCAGAAATGTGGCTGACCACCTGACTAGTGGGGCAAGACTGAGCTCTGCAATGACTGACTACCTCTCTCTCCCACCCATGCCCTCCAAACCTGCTGGCTGTGGAATAAAGGCAGAACTGGTGATAGAGC
>LZPO01027951.1:33336-45749 GCA_001675575.1 Neotoma lepida | reverse complement strand
GACCATTTCCAAAAACTCCGAGGCCATGTGCAGAACTTTTCATTTACTCCCAACACATTAAAAACAGAAATTCTATTTCATAGAGGTTTTAAAGAGCTCCTGGCCTCATGGCATCTTCTAGTCCCCCACCCCCACCCCGCAGAGGCTCAGAGGCATGTCTGTCACCATAGTCCATACATACGAGTCTTCAGTCTAGAAGCCAGTGATTCCCAGCCGTGCTCAATAGAACAGCCAGGATCCTCACTAGTAAAGTACTGTGTACTGGCCTACTCTTACCTCTTGGGTATGTCATTCATTCTTCTGCAGATGCCCCAATTTTCTGTCTGTCTTACAATACTTTAGGAGTCCCAACCTGGCTGTGCCCTCTGCCTAGAACCCTTTTCCTTTAGTCATCTTCCTGTCAACTCCCCTGCCTCTGATCTTTGCTCCAACAGTAGCTCCACCTGCCTAANCTAACTATACTTAANATTGTAATCAATCCACCATAAACTCCTAATTCCTTTTCTCTTCACTTTTTCTTAACATACCACAAAATTTAATTACTATTTTTATTTATTATTTATCTCTTCTNTTACAGAGCAAGCTCCATGAGGTCAGGGACTTTGTCTATTATTGGAATAGTGTTTGGTGTGCAGGAGGTGCTCAATAAATGTATGTTGAATTAAGGAATATAATTGAGCCAAATTTCCAGGAGCAATACCTAACCTTAACATGTCAAGAAAGAGTATCAATGTATCTGGTATTATCAGCCCACTTCAATTCTAATTTACATTATTAAAGTGTTGGCAGCAATTAAATAATTGGTGACCTACAGATAGGAGAGCTAGTAACCACTGGGTACCTATATAGGTCATCAGGTTGATATCCCACAATGTATTTTTTTCCTATCTATTTTGTGTATTTGTGTGTGCCTGCAAGTATGTATGTATACCATGTGCATGTCTGGTACCCAGGAAGGCTAGAAAAGGGCATCAGATCCCCAAGAATTGGAGTTACAGATGTTTGTGAGCCTCCATGAGGGTGATGGGAACTGAACTCCGGTTCTTTTGGAAGAAAAGCCAATGCTCCTAACTGCTAAGCCATCTCTCCAGCCNGCCCCCCCAATGCATCTTTTTTAGCAGACTAAAACAAAAGGTATCCTCCAAACATCCTTGAAGAGATTCTGGGTCAGGAGATTCTGACATGGCCTGGTATCCCAGCTGCTGAGAAGGCTGAAGCAGGAGGGGCTGCATGTTTGAGGCTAGCCTGGGCTAGGGTGAGCTCAAGACCAGCCTGGGCAATTTAGTGCAATCCTATATCAAAACAGAGAGGAACCATGCAGCTCAGCACTAGAACACTGACCTGGCTTATAGGAAATCCTAGATTCATCCCAGTACAACCAGGAAGAAAGGAAGGAAGGAAAGGAGGGAGGAAGGAAAAAGAGGAGGGAGGGAGGGAGAGAGGGAGGGAAGAAGGGAGAGAGGGAGGGAAGAAGAGAGAGAGAGAGGGATAAAGGGAGGGAGGGAAAGAGGAAGAAAAAAGGAGGGAGGAAGGCAAGGTAGAAGGGAGGTCCTTCAGGAGGATGACAATAGTGCATGCTAGACCACAGCAAAATAAGAAAGATGACAAAGTGATACAGTCACAAGTTTTGATGTACAATTCCTTTGGGGAAAGATTAGCTTTGATGAACACAGCAAAGTTGTAATAAAGATAGGAGTCTAGAACCATAACACATCACTTTTTCACTAGGACCACTGACATGTCTCGATTATATTCATTTAGTTATAGCAGAGAAGGTTTTAAAGTGCAGCTTAATCATCATGTTTTGGAAATTTGCCTTTCAGCACTGCTCTATGGGAAGGATAGGTTTTATTTCCAGATTAATAAATCAGGATGCATCCAGGACCTATCATTATCACTACTGGCCAAGTATTTGCAGTTTCAGCCTACAAGATCTTAAATCATCTATCTTCTTTAACTCAGTCTGGCTTCATGGTTTACAACTTAGACGGTCAGCATTTCCTAGGGGCAGCAACTTACNGGGGCTTCTCTATAAGACTGTTACCACACACTNTACAACTGAAAGAATAAAGATTTATCTTGTTACAATTCTGGAGCCTGGAAGATAAAGATCAAAGTGTGGGTAGGGTTGGTTTCTCCTGAGCTGCACTCAGTGGCTTGCAGTCTCCTCCCTGTGTTTTCTCACAGACCTCTGTAACATTTTGGTTCCTAATCTCTCCACTTGCCTGTGAGCGCCAATCATGCTATGGTAGATACCACTCTAAAAATTTCATCAGAATGTAATCACACCTTTCAAGACTTATCTCCAGATATAGTTACATTCTGAGATATTGGAGGTTAATTCTGCAACATATGAATGGGGAAATACAGTCTTTAATGCTCATATTGCCAATTTTAGTATTTAAAGCTTACTTGGAAATAATCATATCCCTGTACATATTTATCTGCTATCATCTATGTAGACAAAAAGCTAAGAGAAAAACACACAATTTCCTAGTGAATGTATGTATGACCTTCCTTGAACAAACAGAAATGAACTAGCCAGTTACAGACGTGCAATCATTTAGTTAATGGTAACTAAAATCTTCAGCTGNTGCTATCAGAATAAACCAACTTAGGTTTCCCTCAGTGCTCAGCTCTCCCTACTTAGTCTACTGTTTTCCATCAGTTGGCCCAGACTTGCCTTTCTTCCTTCACATTCTCCTCTGGGCACTGGTGCAAACTGAGGTAAGAGAGGAAAGGAGGGTTCCATTTTCCAACGGGACAGGAAACAAGAAGTCAAACTAATGGTTTAAAACCAACCCTGTGATGACATCAGCAGGGAATCATCCCAGGAATCCCTGCTATTTCCACATCTGATGGGGCAGAATCTTCTATGAATGCAGTTGGGAGGAGAACTTTGATGGAATTCAGAGTATGACTGGTGTCAGGCCTCTGCCAAGTCATGCACTGAGAGCTTACTATACGCAAGGAGTAAGGCCAAATCCTCAAGATGTAGACAGAAAGTATTGAAAGGAGTGAGGAACGGCTCACATGTGGCTGGTGAAGGAAGTTCAGCAAGGAAGCACTCTTCCTGCCTGCAACAGCCAAGGACTTTCAGGCAGAAGGTGACTTGCTTTATCCTGAGGCTACATAAGGTCCAATTGCATCAAACATTGAAAGGCTTCTCCTAAAAGGTCCAACTTTCTCAATAACAGAACCAAGCAAGTGCTCATAGCTGGGCTCCATCTCTTCAGCTCCTTTGTCAAGTTCTTAGCAAAGAGGAGAGCCACAGTGGTGGTCCGGCCACAGACACCCTGATTTAAGACAGGAGCCCCCGGTCAGAGAGCAGCGACAGGAGTGAGAAGGGAAGAGAAAACATACGTCAAAGTTGAATTCCATCTGATTTCATGCGCCGCTGAGCAGTGGAAACCAAAATCACCTACCTTTCTACCCAGCCACGCCAGACTGAGGGGCGGCAGCGAGGAAACACCTCACATGAAGTCATTTATTTCATTTCATTTTATTTTTTTGCTTGTCACCCTGAAATTAATAAGGGCCACCGCTGTTCACCATCTTATTCAACAGAGCTCCATCATCCTGGCAGGCCCTTAAGCAGTAAGCACAAGGATGAAAGCTGGGGTGGGGGAGGGGTGGAGGGTATGGATGGAAGGAGGCAGAGCAAGGAGAGAGGGGAAGAAAGTTGTGGAAAAACAATGGGAGGCCGTACATGTTATCTGAAGCTGAGGCAGCCGTGTGATTATAAGGCCAGCTTTTCTTTCACTTGACAGCACAAGAAAAGGAGGTGAGGAGCAGCTTCTAAATGAAACATGACATTCCCTTATTAAAGTCTGATTTAGATTTTAAATGGCTTAATGCTTGGCACCTACTTCCATGCTCTGGGCTAGCCAAGAAGGAGACGGCTAACAGAAACAGAGATTCCAATACTTTTTTTNAAAAAAATGCGTGCACTTTTGAAATAATTCTCTATATAAGCATTTTTTTTTATGCTTGGAAGAGATTTTCTTTAATTATCCAACCAATAGTTGTCTACCTTTAGGTAAATATGAACATATTCTAACACATATGGTATGCTTTGTGTTTAAAAGGAACACGGGGCATGATATGTGCAATGCATTAAGAATTTACTGCCTGGTTTTGCTTCATTTCCTCGCTGTTGGGGGTAGCCCACGGAAACTGCCTGTCCTTACAAGCAATGCTCAGTGGCCCACATTAAATTGCACCATTGCATGCTGGGACCTGCAGACTCCAAACCAAACGGCAGCTGCTGTGCGTTTCTCTTCCATTTACAAGTCTGACAAGTTTTGTTCCCCTCTATCCCACAGAAAAGCCTCCTCTCTCCACCGTGCAGTCCACTTTAACACCTACCTCAAAAGGCTCCAGACATTTCTCCTCCTTGTGGGGAGGAAATGCTTACAGCTTTGGCAGTTTCAAACTGCCTGTGAGATGTCATCAGTGACAGCCATAATCATGGCATTTAAGTGTTGAGCATTTTGTACAATGAACAATCAATCTTCTACATACATTATCTCTATATAAAGTTGATAGAAGCAAGTTCATCTCATAATAGACAAAACTCAAAAAAAAAATAGCTCTCAGATGCTATGGAGTTTAGCACAGGTTCCCAGCAAGTAAGTACCGACTGTCAATCTCAACCTAGGTCTCTGAAGTCAAGTCCAGCTCTTTCCTCGCATTCATGGTTCCTTTTTCTTTCTAGCTGTTTTCTGTCACTTCTTTTTCTCTTGTTAGGAAGAAAACGAAATACTATGTTTGCCTGAATTTTAATGAAATTCTGGAGCCAGAATTTTTCAAGGCCAAGTTTTCCCTAGATCAAGAATTAACTGTATCTTTCTGTATCTGTTTCATTTTCAGAGAGGCTCTCTCTGTGTAGCCCAGGCTGGCCTCAATCTCATGATCTTCCTGCTTCAACCTGAAATACTGGAATGCCAGCTGGAGTAGATTTTACCTTGCGTTGTGGAATACAAACACAGAGTTATCCTTAGGAAACATTAGGCAGTTCCTCCCATCATTCATTCANGGTTTCCGAATTTTTGNAAGCTATATTTCCCACCATGACAGTCATGTCTGCGGATGCTCTTAACAGTTCTTAGTACTGATTGGCTCCCAGGTCTCCCTGAGGCCACCTATTAGCACCCATGGTTTTCTGATTCTCAAGTGAAATAGGCAATTAAAAGTTTATTTTTTAATTTGAAGATTTTGTAAGCCATTAATTCCTAAATATTTATTTACAGTTTCAAATTTTCCTAATAACTTGCTTCATCGTGCTTAAAGTTGTGTGTGTANGCATGCNTGCGTGTGCATGCATGCCTATGAACCACACACATGCCTGGTGCCTGTGGACATCAGAGGAGAATATTAGATCCTTTTGGAATTGGAGTTACAGACAGTTGTGAACTGCCATGTGGATGCTGGAATCAAACCTGGGTTTCTGGAAGAGCAGCAAGTACTCTAAACCATGCACCCATCTCTGCAGCCCCATGCTTAAAGTCTTAAAGATGGTCATCTTTATGTGTGTCTTTGTCACCCTACCTATACAGCTGTACGCAGAATCTGTGTCTTCTTGACCAAAAACAAAGGCATACCTCTCAAGAGTATGTAAAATATACAAAAAATAATGCCATTTCTCTGCCACCAGTTGTAAANTGACTAAGTCAGTCCTCTATTTTAATATTTTGCTCTGCACGGTTGTTTTGGAAAATATTCTTATCTTTAGATTACTATTCAGTTCTAAAGGNGGCCTGGCAGCATGTCTGGAATCTAGCAAAAAATGAGATAGGGATCCAGGCCCTCCNTGCCAGCTTCATTCTATAGACTGTTCCCAGCCCTTACTTGGTGGGATGCCAGGCAGCATCATAAAGGTCTGGGTGGCAGCTGCCCTGTCCTTTCATTTCTCTAGTACTAGCTGCCAGAAAGACCAGCTATATCAAGACTTAATGCCAAGATGACCCAAGCATTTGTAAAGAAACCCCCTCAGCATCTGCTGACCATGTAGCTTGCTCATCTCTCACCCCAGTTCCCATTCTCTGGGAGTGTCTAAAAGTNTTCTCCGAATAACAACGGATAACCCTAANTACCCTTTGTTAAAAGGGTTGTTCACAATGGGGACATGGCTCAATTGATACAGCATTTGCCTTGCAAACATGAGGATGTGAGTTCAAGCTCCAGAACCGACTTTAAAAAGCCAGGCATGATGGTGTGGTGCATGTCTATAATTCCAGAGCTGGGGAGGTGGAGACAGACAGAGGCCTGTGAATCACTGTCCNCCAGACAAGCAGCCCCGGGCCATGTAAGAAACCTTGTTTCAAAAAGCAATATGGACGAGTCTTCAGGCATGACACCCAAGATGGACCTGCAGCTCCCATACACACATGCGCCCACACAGGTACATAGAACTGTTAGACTGTCCACGAAGAGCACTGTCCTTTGCCTCAGGTGTTCCGCTGCTGTGACAAATTGCTGAGAAAAAATGGGTATTTGGCTNATAGTTCTATGGCTGGCTTCATTGCTATGGGCCTGAGATGTAACTGAAATTCATAGTGGGAAGCATGGGGCAGAGGAGGCTACTGAATACATGTGGGCAGGAAGCAAATAGCCAGAGAGGAAGGAATCAGGACAAGGTACATCCTTCAAAGACACTTGCAGTGATCTGTTCCCTCCCAGCAGTCCCCACCTCCTAATAGCCCATTCGGTGTGAAATCACTGGATTAAGTCATTGATGGAGTTTGTACCCANGTAATCCAATTGCTTTTCAATGATTGGTTCCATTAACTGGAGACTAGGCCTTCAACACATGAACCTTTGGGGGGACCATTCATACATGAACCATAACTTGCTTCTTATAGCATTCCATAGACCTTTGTTCTAACCACCCGTGTTATCAGTCCTTGTCACTGATGCCCCACGTCTGTGTATCTTCTACACTCATGCTTGCCTCTAGCTTGTGTTTTCATTCTGTATCTTCCCATGTCCTTTTTAATTGAATTTCTTTCTCAGATAACGTCCCGCAAATCTTGAAGGCTAAAATTATACTAAGATAGAATGTTTTCTGTGTGTGTGTGTGTGTGTGTGTGTGTGTGTGTGTGTGTGTGTGCGTGTGCGTGTATGTGTGTGTTTTCATCAAGAGTTTAGTAAAATAAGTTATGGTGAGATAAGGAAAGTAAGTGCAGGCTGCGGAGGCTGAAGCAGGGGCAGGAAGCTTGTGAGTGTGGCCAGCCTAGGATACACAATGAGTTCTAGGCCAGTCGGACTACAGGCTGGGACTCGGTATAAGTCAAAAAAAGGGCAAGAAAAAGAAAAGAAACTATGTGTAGACAACTTGTGACTCCTGGCTAATCACAAAGAATGTTGAAAGTCAGATTCTCCAAACAAAATTGAAAGGTGCCATGAAGGATAGCACTTAGACCTTGATGGCATTCAGGGGCTGCTGCCNCCTTTGCCATTGTAAAGATAGTTTTAAAAAAAAAAGATGGAGCCCACCTTGAGCTCCAACTTTACAGCCAGATACTTGAAATCCAACAATTAATCTTTATAGATCCATACTAACATTTACGGTATCCATCTCATCAAAAGCTGAGTGAGGGGGTATAAGAGAGTTTGAGACAGGTTTCAGAAGACCCACATCCTGATCTGCCTCAGGTAGGGATAATTTAAACATTCAACTTAATGTAACAGGGTTCTTCCCTTCATATGTGAACTAAATAACGGTCTTGAAGCCCCTTGAAACTCTATCTAGCTTTTTGCAATCCTTTCTTAGCTCCCTGGTTAGGAATGAGCCACAAGGGTGGAACGAAACCACAAACAGCAAAGTTCTAACTAGCAGGGCTATTTCCGAAAGCAGAGAAGGAAGGTCCTAACCCTTCCCTGTACCTGAAGGTCAGAAGGCCAAGGACTGGGAACCCATTTTCTTGGACTCTGGTTGATCTATGCTGCTGAGAGGAAGGTACTCTCAGCTCCACAGGGCACCCCGTGTGCACCTGCCCTGAGAAGCAAGTTATTATTCTCACTTAGTTACAAAGGAAGACTGCAGCAATCTCAAGGAGAACACCAGGCTACATGTAAAAATAAGATTTAGCAAAGAAATGTCTNCCCCACAGCCTGCCTGTGTGGCTCATCGCTATTCAGCCAAGGTTAACTGGGTGCCAAGGGATGGGAAAGAAAGAAAAGGCACCCGCCACCCTCAAGAGCACTCAAAAGANGGGGGCAGGGAAGGGGCAGTAAATTGCAGAATTAAAATGTTAATGCATTTCTGAGCTTGCACAGGAAGGGAAAAGTATACTCCCAAAGCTGAAGAAGTCAGCCAAGGACACGTTGATTGATGTAAAGTTTTTAATTCCAACCCTCCAGAATCCTGATAACACAGAGCTGGAGATCAGAAACTGCTACTGCCCATGTAATGTCACACAGTAGAAAAAAGCTCAAAGAACCTGGAAGAGCACTTGAGCTTTCTAGGCATTTACAGGAATAGAGCAAATCGATAAATAGCGACCAACTGAAACCTCCNCACTCTTCAGAACCGTCTGCTCCCTTGGCGTACATCTGTTCCTCTTTGATCCTGATGAGACCTGAATCCCCTCTACATACAGCGGCCGCACCTCTGACAGCTCTGCCCACTTGACCTGGTGAAGAATCTTATTCTGTTTTACACTTAATGCTCTTTCTGACAAAATCCCATCCCTGTTACTTCTGCTCACATAGCTTTGTCAGGGTTGCCTTCAAGAAGTGATGTGTCCCCAAAGTTCTGCAACTACTACAAGTTTCCTATTTTTCTACCAAGAATTGAGATTTATTTTTTCAGGAATAAAAAGAAAAAGCCCAAAGCACAGAGCCATAAATCAGCAGCGGGGAAACAAGGTCATGCATTTTACAGCATATGATCCAAACACATGCGGTGCCAAATTGGCCTTTAGTCACTCAAACTGACATAAAATGTGCCTGGGCTGACACTGTATTTTACCATTTGCCCTTCTGGCAAGATAAAGGCTGTCCTTCTCTCCTTCCTGGGGATTTCTCTTTCTCTTAACAGCTCACTAAATGCTTGCCTTTGTTTGAGAATCTTTTTAAGGCATTGTTTTAAACCACCCCTTTCACCTCCGCCAGCCCACATAGCAGTNCCTGCCCCTGTGCCAAGCTAAGTGATGTCTCTGATGCCTCTGCATTAATGTCACCAGCATCTTCTCAGTCATGCTGATAGGTGAACTGTGATGAGGGAAGGGAGGAAAGACATTTTGAAAAGAATGGCTTAAAATAAAAAGCATCATTCACTGAAGGGGAAAAGTAAGAATAAAAAACAATGTTTTCATAAAACAAAAATAAGTTACTATGGGGAAACAGTTTCACCAGGGTGGGGAAAAATAAAAATATAGCCTGAGTATGGTTTTAGATGATTCCATTCCTCAAAAGTTATATAATTACAGTGTACCTGTCATTATGTTCATGGTATGTACCTTAATTTCATCAACTAAATTACAACTAAGAAATCTTCTAAGTGCTTTTGCATTCTAGCAAATTCTAGAACGTTCAAGACGAAGAGGGCTAATTACAGGGTCCAGTTGTCTATTCCTTCTGGAATCATCTCTTAGCTGGATTCCTGTGAGCTTCGTGTTTTGCATCTTTCTAGACAATGCCCTCCCCCAGCATCAACATACCAGCTTTGCCACACTTCTTAGCTGGATTCCTGCGAGCTTAGTGTTTGTATCTTTGTGGACAATACCCTCCCCCGGAATCAACATAACAGCGATGCCACACTTCCAGCAGGCTTTGGGAAATGAATGCAGAATATGTGTGTCCTGGCAGACTTCATGCCCCTGGAATGAAGTCATTCATTTTCAGGCCTTCCCACCTTCTACCATGCCAGCTTCAAATACCAGACAGTGTGTGACTTATCATTCAACGACACTCAAGGGTCCAAGCAGCTCCTTGTTCATTTTGCTGGCAAGGGTTAACAAATCCCTAGAGACCCCCTTCCAGCACACGAGAAATTATCATAATTGATCTCTATATGTTTCTCATTTTCCAGATAAAAGATAATTCATGAGCCTACAGATTTCCCATAAACCCCAGTGGGTGTTGAGAGCCCTTAAACAGCCAGTTCACAAGCCGAGCAACAAGGATGAAGGGGTGCTAATTAACAGACAGATGACTGTATAATGCAGGAATCAACAGGAACTACAAGAAAACTCATCTGAGCTAAGACATTAACACTCTAGATGACCTTGGCCAAGGCACTTGACCTCTATAAGTCTCAATTCCCTGCACAGTAAAATTGGATGAAAGGAAAACCTTGATGAAAATTGGATGTTGAATTTAATTGACTGTGATGAGCCTGCCTGAGTAATTTACAATCCCACAGACAATAGTCAAAACACAAAGCAAACACCCCAAGTGCCAGCCCAGGAGGGAGCCACATCAATACTGCTGTCCAACACAGCACACTAAGCCACTTCCACCAGCCCAGACACTACCATATTAATTTAAAACATACCACAGGATGGTAACGTTTNTCTTTTATATTGGAAAGAAGAATATGCCTNGAGTTTTAGAAGATCTGGTTTTTAAATGTTCTCATCTCCCTACACGATCCCCAAACAATACATTTTCTGGAAATGGACTTGAAGGAACCCTACCATGATGTTAAAGGGAAGGCTTGCCAACTGCTCAAAAAACTCCGAAGACAAACTCAGTAGACAGTAGGGGGGTAATGAGAACATTTACACTTCTAAATTATATCATTAGTTCCTGACTACCCAAGCCTGTTTAAAATGCAATTTGCTGATTGGAAAGGAAACAATGAGGTACAAAGAGAATAAATGAAGGTAACACTTGTTAAAAACCGTCCATGGCATAGACGCAAGCTCTAAGCAGGCTAGATTTTTGACAAGGGGGCGGGGCAGTCAAATGAAACACATACTTTTCCCCTCTGGTTTTAAAAATAGATACAGGATTCTAGCTTCCCTTCTTTATATCCAAAGTTTGAGTAACCTCAAGTCCTCTGGGCATCATTTTTTATTAGTATCATCTATACCAAAGACCACAAGTATATGTAGCTACAGCCAGACATTTTCCCTTACATTCTAGACACAGCTCCATTATATGTTGCTGGTTGTCTGGGGCACTTTCAGTCTGCACTAATACATGGTCCAGGGGTCCTTATTAGAATGTTCTCTCGCTGTGGGTGGTCTAGACAGGAAAGTGAACTATGTGGTCACCATAGCCACTTTTCCAGGGTCCTCTATATTCACCTCTTACACCACCAAGTCTGTCTCATTCTCTCCAGCTCCAAATGCTGGAACGATCTATTGGCTGGACTTCTAGTCTCTGTGGTACCCTTCCTTTCTTCCTACACATCCGTTCCCCCCAAGGCAATCTTCTTAAAGGGAAAAATTACCAGCATTCCTCCCTTCTTCAGTGGCTTCTTCAATATTCAGAATAAAGTTTAACTGTTTTAGGGTCATGGAACTCAAAGTCCTTCATCTTTTACATCATTCATTAAATTCTCATTATCTGTCTGTTGATTTCAACTGCATTGAAATTTTTAATTAACAGTACTACTGAAGGACTTAGTACTTCAAGTTACTGAAGTATCGAAGTGTGGTTATTTCAGATTTTAAACAAGTTATTTTNTGGTAAACAACACAAGATCCAAGATATCTTTTTGAAAAACTTTTTGAATGTGTAATAGAAGCTTTTTATTTGAAGTGGCCTTTGTAGAAATGTTTTTGAATGGTGAAAGAGTATGGTATAATATATATTTTTTATTTCATTAGCTTCACAATTTCCACCTTTTTTTCCTAAAAATTTCTGCCAGCTCACACTGGACCAACCCATAGGAAATCTCAGGATTTGCAGTACCCTCCAGGCAACTTGTTTGATACATTCAAACTAACTAGAGAGAGAGACAGAGAGTTTTAATTCAGTTGTTCAGAAACTCCACCTGTGACTTAGGAATCAAAACAGGTGTGTCCTTAAAGCTGAACAGTGATAACTTACATCTCATCCTAGACAAAATGCCGAGAACACAAGCAAACCAGCAGAATCCATGCTTGATGTCAGAATGAGAACAAATCAATAAACCAGACANTAAGCGANAGGCTCCTTGGAAAGTCAGAGCCTAAATACNGGAGAAGCTTTAAAATGTCTAAATATTCCCACAGAGTTCATTCATTAGGCTGTCTTCATGCTGTCCAGACTAGCCAACTTTTGCATAAATGAAAACTACGTCTGCAACACACTAGGAACAGAGTAGAGTAAGCAAGTTATAAAGTCGACAGTAGGAAGCTGGGTCTGGGGTTCAGACTGGCTTTCTCAGCTGCTCCTCTAAGTTTTCCAACAATACTTGCAGCTTTATGCATTACATTGCTCACAATACGACTGATTGAGGTGGTTTTAAAAGATTC
>LZPO01027951.1:0-20981 GCA_001675575.1 Neotoma lepida | reverse complement strand
CCCCCACTGGAAGGGAGCACCCATCCCCCCACTGGAAGGGAGCACCCATCTCACCCACTGGAAGGGAGCACCCATCTCACCCACTGGAAGGGAGCACCCATCCCCCCACTGGAAGGGAGCACCCATCTCCCCCACTGGAAGGGAGCACCCATCCCCACTTTTGCAGGGAGGGGAGAACACCAGCTCATTAAACATGGTACTAAGAATGGCGAGCATGGGCAACTACAATGGCACAAACAGGACACACAGAACTATTTCCAAGCCAGGCCAGGACAGTGGATCACAACTGACGAACAAGCTACAGCTTTGTCCAATGATGTTTGTGAGGAAGGCATGTGGACAGAACAGGCCCAAAACAATCTGCACACGGACCCTAACCCAGGGACATGCTTTGAGTAAAAAACATTTTTCTGAACATACTGTGAGCTATTTTTAACAGAAAAATGGGCAGAACTGGTAGAAACAGGTTGGATTTTAGGGGAGCACAGATGAGGCTGAATGTACCCTATTGCTTCTGTGTAAAATGTCATTCCTGCATTTTGTTCCCCTTTGAGAATATAACATGTTTTTAAAAACAGTGAAAATTTTAGGAAAATGGGAGAGATTATTTTAAATTAACAAAATGTACCGTGATGTCCTGTTGAGATTCCAGGCAACTCAAGCCAAAACATGTTTCTGAGGTTAAAGTATATGCACTTAGACAAATAAGTGTACAGAAATGGTATAATTAAATCAAGAACTTAAAACAGCTGGACATGAGGGCAAAGGCTCCTTAGAACTCAACCAGGTTCCTTTTGAGAGCTTCCATTCCTAATCTGTGCCCGAGAACCAGGGCTTGTGGCCCCCGGGCTTTGCAAATCTCCCCTCCAAACTTCAACTACCACATAAGGNGCACAGGATATTCAACTAGAGAGCCAATGGCTCTTGCTAAACAAATAACAATTTCACCATTTAACCCTCAGCCACAAGTACACTCAAGAAAGGAGAGCCTGGGGTGGGGAAATGGCACAGTTGTTAAAGTGTTCGCCACAAGCAAACAACCTGAATTCAACCTGAGTTCCATTCCCAGAACCCCAACTTTAAAAGGAAAAAAAAAAAAAGATAGACAGCAAAGTGACACCTTAAGTGGACCTCTTGCCCCTCCCCCCCACACATACACATAAGAAAGAAAGGAGAGTCATGAGACACAGGGTTGACGGCATAAGCAAAACTCTCCAAGTGCCCTTTGTCAGCGTACTGTGCACACAGCTGCCAAGAGCCATGGTGAAGCCAGGCCTGGCTCAGACAGTTTCCAGTGTTCTTTGCACACTTCAACTTTTTGATAGTCTACTCTTGGTTTGTGGTTCTAAAAAGTCCCAAGTCAGATCTACTCAGAATATAATGCTAACAGTGTCCATATGGATGATGGGAAGTTGGGAAGTTATCCAAAACCATCTTCCCTTTGCATTCATGCCCTGGATGGCTAGAAACTTCCTGACAGATAACTCTTCCACCCTCCAGCCCAGCCCAGACCACTTCTTATTGTGCTAAAAGAGCAGGGGAAAAAAAATTGATGCTGACCTTACACCTGCCCTGCTCAAAAACCTTCAGTGGCTTCCAAGGGGATGCTCCATCACTAAANTCATTGCCCTCCACAGCACAGCCCAGTTGATGTTTTCCAATATAGCAACTGCCACTGCTCAACAAACACCAGCAAAGGTTTATTGACTTTTTTTTGTTACAGTAGAATCTTCCCCAGAAAAATCTGAAACATAACCCAAATCATAAAAAACAAATAAAAGTACATCATCATTACAATGTTATGTTATAATTAAAACCTACATCAGCTCCTTTCTAGAAAGCCCTGTGCCTTTTTACTGGTCTCATGTACATACTCCCTAAGACTAAAAGTGAAGGAAGATAAAGTTGTTTCCTATATGTTAAAACAAAATGTGTAAGATGTGCAGTCATCTTTAATAGGGATGAAGTGCTTTATAGACCTGTAAATAAGGTACAATTGTAACCCCAAATGCTGTTATCCTGAGCCATCTGTCAGAAGACTATGGGTTCCACAGAACATCAATAGATGTTCCAAAGAGAGAGTTCACAGCTAAATGACATTGGAGTACATCACACACCATTCTTCCCACTGAAAAATTAAGTGTAGTTGATCCTCACTGAGTGTCTTTAAAAAATTGGCTCACATCATTAGAGCCATGACTTTTTCAAACCTTCTATCTTCAAATCAACCCCTCACTGTTTTGTGTAAGAACACTCATGAATACAAGGTTTCTGAAAAGCAGTTTGGAAAATACTGCTATAACCAACATGCTAATAGCCAGGATTACCTTAAGCCATTGATATTTCTGAAACATAAAACTGAATATATAAAAGAAGAAAATTACAGTCTTGGACTGTAGCCTGATTTTAAAAAAATAGCCATTTTATGTTCAGCATTTGATTCCAGAAGAACTATAGTTGTGAGTGGCTTAGGTCCCTATCAATATCTGGGCATGTGGGTGGATTATTTAGGGTACCAACCCAGCTGTGAAACAAAGAATGGCCCCCACTCCAATTACAGGAGCTTTAATGAGAGGAGTAACATTCCAGGTTTATGAAGTGACTGTCATCAACATGTGGCTTTTCTACTGAGCTCAAGGTAGCTCCTGTTCCTACCACTACCTGAGTATCCCCACAGGAGTTCCAGCACCACCAAAGATAGGCTTTCCCTTAGGACACAGATGAGCCTGCATGATTTCCACCTACATCTCCTTAGCCCAGACTTGGTCCCCTACTACACAAAGGAGATGAAACAATCCCCCTAGGCAGGACACCGATGGTGTTTCAGCAGAGACAGTGCTGAGTAAAACCAGAGCTGAGGAAAAGACACATAACATACAAAGACAGTGGGATGTAATTACCCTGCCTCCTTCCTCTTCTGACAAAGCATCAAGCACAGAGCTGAAGTCAGTAATCAAGTACTCTTCATAGATGGCTAAATATGTTTATCCTGCTTGTTCATTACTTGAGTATTTTATTTGGATTGTTAATGGTCTCTGTGAAGCCTTGTGCCCCTTCTTTCTTGTGTCCAGAGCTTGATTGCTTATTCACTTAATAACTAAATAACTAAGAACAGGTGATTGTGACCCTCAAAAAAAGGTAAAATTACAGCCGAATAATGATAGTTCTGCATTTAATAAATGAAGTTATTTTCTATTTTATTTGACTTAGCTATAAAATTTAACATAGTACATATGTATATAGAGCAACTTCAATTAGATAAAAACCAGTAGCCTGAACCTCCTCCCCACCACTGGAGGCTACCAGAGATCAGAGGCCTTTGAAGCGCTCTGCAGGCACTTAACCGTCCCTGAATCTANGGCGCTTCTGATATCACACTGCCTTCTGTATGCCCATATGGGCCTTAGGGTAGTAATGCCACAGTGACCCCATCCCTTTCCTTCATTGCCATGGACAATGCATACAGTGGCAGTCAGCTTCCCAGTGTCGTGACAGAACAACATGAAATGGGGGGCAGGTTAACTTGTGTTCATGTCTTTGGAGGTTCCAGTCCGTGGCTCTGTTCATGGTGGGGAGGAAAGGAAGTAGCAAAGGTGGTCACTGCATAGGGACCAGGAAGCAGCATGAGGGATCAAAACAGGATTCAGTGCACAAGGACATGACCCACTGACCTATTTCCTCCTGCTATGACCAGGAAGCAGGACAAGGGATAAGAACAGGACTCACTACAGAAAGACATGATCCCCTGACCTATTTCCTCCTGCTATGCCTCACCTCCCCCAATGGTGCCACCAACTAGAGACCAACCATCTGATATGTGAGCCTTGAGAGGAGGGGTTGGGGACACTTCATGTCTAAACCTTGACATGTCCCTCCCGTTGCCAGCTGTCAAGTCTCCAATTCAAACAGGGCTGGCAGAGATAGTCATGATAATATGGGGTCAATACACTGAGTTGTGCCTGTCATGGCTCACAAGCTTAGTACAAAACACACATGTACTCTTGTTGTCTTGAGCCTAGTTAGAGCATTCAGAAATATCACAACCAGTTTTTTCTTTGCTGAGAATAACCTCTGTACACAGGAAAATTAGATTTATGACACCAAAGAAATATGTTTTTCAGTAACAACAAGTGAAAGACAAGAGGAAAGTATTTTAGCATGAAACTTACCTTGAGGCAATTTGGCATTAATCACAACTACTTATAAAAATTGTCGGTCTTCATTCTTTTCAGGAGCCTACAGCACAAAGAGAACTTGATCCTGTTCCAGTAGCAAATCCATCTTTTATGCTCTTTAGGGTCAGGAAATTGGTGCTCCCTTGTTACTCTTCCTGCTACCACCCAGTAACACGTTAGAGAAAGCATACAGTTTTGTATAGTTCCTGGTGCATGACAGTTGTTGTGTTTGAATGTGGAATGCCCCCACCACACACACACACACACACACACACACACACACACACACACACACACAATGTTTGAACACTTGGTCCTTTGCTGGTGAAGCCTTTTTGAGAGGCTGTGGCATCTTTTGGACACGGGGTCTGCCTAGCAGACAGAGGACAATAGGAGCAGGCTTTCAGGGCCATCAACTAGTTGTCCTTCTGGGACTCTCTCTACTTGGTTTCAGCTACGTTCTTCTGCTGCCTTGCATCTCTGCCAGGATGGACCACGCCCTCTCAAACCGGTAGCCTGAGTAAAGCCTTCCTCCTTTAAGCTGCTTCCTTCACATACTTGATCACCGTGAGAAGAACAGTAACTGATACATACTCTGCAAAGTGTGGTAGCACTAAGCATTTTTTTTTNNTNNTTTTTTTGGTTTTTTGTTTTTCGAGACAGGGTTTCTCTGTGTAGCTTTGGCGCCTTTCCTGGAACTCACTTGGTAACCCAGGCTGGCCTTGAACTCACAGAGATCCACCTGCCTCTGCCTCCAGAGTGCTGGGATTAAAGGTGTGTGCCACCACCGCCNAGCCACACTAAGCATTCTTATGTGACAACATGGTGCTGAGTGATAGTAACAGGAAGCAGATGAAGATGACTCCTGGGATTCCTGTGCAGGTAAAAATTTAAAATTCCTTCTTGCACAGCTCTATAAATATTAATATTCAAAGATTTCAAAACATCTTGTTAAATATTTATTTTTATTTGATGTATTTATGTTAATGCCTGTATGTATGGATGTATGCCAAATGTATGTCTGGTACCTGCAGAGGCCAGAACAGGCCATCAGATCTCTGGAAGCTGGAGTTACAGGCAGTTGTAAACTGCTGGGAATAGAACCCAGGGCCTCTGCAAGAGCAGCCAAGGCTCTTAACCACTGAGCCAACTGTGCAGCCCTCGAAATAGCTTATAAGTGAAAAAGTCAAGATTTCAAATATGTAAATGGTAGGTTGTCATTTGCTGAGAGGGATTGGAAAGAAATGTGTGTATATATCCTGCCATGCTTATGAATGTTCTGTATATGTAAATAACACCCAAGAAAATGGTAAAAACAGATGACCTCTGGGGAGACTTGAGGAGTGAGAGATNCGTTTATGTCATTAATGATGCTATAACTGTACAGCACACCCATGTATTACCAGTTCAAATAAATCAGAAGTGGTAATTTTATGTTTCCATATTGTTGCTATATTATTTCCACCTGAAATATTACCCACGTGACTATGGCTAGCATAACTGGCATCATAAAAGAAGAATAATTTGTCCTGTCACCGCTCTAAAGGCTAGAGGAAANCAAGGTTCAGGAAGGACTGTGCTGAAAGCCATGGCTCTAGGGACAGACCCTTCTGTCTCTTCCAGCCTCTTGTAGCAGCTCTTCCCTGACTTGTGGTAGCTTGATGTGCAATCTCTCATTGTGTGTGTGTGTGTCATTTTTTTTCTGTGTCTCTGTCCAAAATTCCCTATTGTTCCCGGGGCCCATCTGAATGATTCCACCTTAACTTGACCATATCTATGAGACCATTTATAAACAAGGTCATACTAGCTACCTGAAGCTAGACTTCAGCATCTTTTCAGGAGACAATTCAACGCACAGCACTGCCATAATCATACTGCTGCACATCAGGCCCCATGCATCTCCTCCTTTCTCCGCCCCTTCATTTTGGTCTGAACACAATACATCAGGGTGACTGGTTGACCCCAATGGCCATCTACTTGCCTTTAGAGATTTAGCTAGCATCAGAAATAGTGAAAATTTCTTATTGGAAAAATTTTTGGTAAAAATTAAAGACAGGGCGAACATTTCTATCCATTCTTGTAAGAAATTGAATTGTTTATATAAAGCACTGAGTGGAAATTCCAGAAGCTTGATGAGGCTGCTTTATGAATTCAGAGCTGGTATACATTCTCTAGTTCACTAGCTGCCAGTTTTTATCTGATTGAAGTTGNTCTCTATACATATGTACTATGTTAAATTTTATAGCTAAGTCAAATAAAATAGAAAATAACTTCATTTATTAAATGCAGAACTATCATTCTTCAGCTGTAATTTTACCTTTTTTTTGAGGGTCACAATCACCTGTTCTTAGTTATTAAGTGAATAAGCAATCAAGCTCTGGACACAAGAAAGAAGGGGCACAAGGCTTCACAGAGACCATTAACAATCCAAATAAAATACTCAAGTAATGAACAAGCAGGATAAACATATTTAGCCATCTATGAAGAGTACTTGATTACTGACTTCAGCTCTGTGCTTGATGCTTTGTCAGAAGAGGAAGGAGGCAGGGTAATTACATCCCACTGTCTTTGTATGTTATGTGTCTTTTCATCTACTTGGCAGAAGATCTACTTGCTTGTCAGGTAACAGCCCGGCATCCACACAAGGCAGCAGCATGAAAAGACATCTGCATGGAGCAAGTTCTAAAGAGTTGAAAAAATATCCATTGCTGTGTCTCTCTTTGACACTCTTAGGCCTTTGTGTTCAATACAATTGTACAACCACGTGANGACTGTGAAGCTATGAAGACCATGACGGAAGAGAAGGAGGCATGATCCTGGTTACTTTCNTGGGTGATCTGTGGCAGCCGTGGGTTGAACCATTCAGATCTCCTTCCAGAGGGGTGGAGAGTCCTCAGATATGTCATCGAAACATCCTCAGCNCTCTTCTTCCAAGGCACTCGGCCAATGATTGAGTACCACAAACATATGAGAATCCCCCGCACCTACCCAACTCAAGGTTCTAATAGGCAATGCTTGTTCAGAGAGTCCTACTTGGCCTGGTTGAGACCTTCACAGAATTGCATTGAACTCTGATTTCCTCCTGTCTAACCCATCTTCCTTCTTCAGTCACTTTAGAGGTCAGACTCCAGCCCAGTTTGTAAATCTCTCCTCTCTTCCTCCTCCTCCCCTCTTCATCATTCACCAGCATTTCCCATCACTCATCTAAATAATGTGCACATTGCATGAGCAGAAGGGGTTAAAATTCTACTTTGAGTGTGAAATAGTAATGGATCCAGTTCTGGTTTTCCACTGTCTATTCACAACCTCACAGGCCAATCATAGGCCATGCCCTCTGCAACTGCTGTTTCAATTAACTGTCTTCTTACTCATGGGTCTCTTTGGACCTTTTAAAGTTCATTCACTGTCTACAGTCCCTTCCTCTCTCTCATCCCAGCTCTCTTCTTGCTTTANGTGAATTCTTGCTTGAAAGTAATGGAGCAGGTTAGGTCACTAGCAACTGTGAGTACATGGTCCTAAATATATCAGACTATCAAACATGTCCATGTGGTTCCAGATAACATGTGATCAAAACTAGGCTTGGCTGCAAAACACAAATTTTGAACCAAAAAAAAAAAAAAGATATAAAGCAAAATAAAAAACTTAGACCAACACAACAAAAGTTCATTTTAAAAGGTCACACACAGGTTTGAGCACCTGTTATTCTTCTATGCCTGGTATATTTCATGCCAAGAAAGACTGAAGTTCTATAACCTTAAGTGCTAGGGAATTTCAGAGCTCTAACACTATTCAAAGTTCTTACTTGCTATAACTACCTAAGTATAATTATTTGGTTACAGGTTGTCTTCTCTATATAAATTTCAATAATCACATTTTTTAATTCTACCTTATCAAGGTTTATAATCTTTAATCATTTGGTTGCATTTCTAGGACATTCCTTCANTTAAAAAGAAATACAACAAAAAATGAAGTCCTGGCCAACCACAAGGCACGTGCCTAAAATCCTAGCACTTGGGAGGGAGCAACAGGAAGGTGAGGAGCTCATGGTCAGCCTGGGCTATGTGAGACCCTATCTCCAAAAGCAACACTGAGGTCCACATTAGCTCAAAGTATTTCTTTACACAGCTAGTCTTCTTCCCACCAGGTATCTCTGAGGCCTTTTAAAACAATCTGTAATTAAATGAAACAAATATTAAGAAGAAAATTCAGCTCTTGAGAAGGTTCTCCTAGCTCATGGGTCACAAGTGCCAGGGATCTATAGCCTGGACCTGACCAGTGCTTGACCACTGTGTCAGTTACCTTCTGGTGCTATAAGGAAAATCTGAAACAAATCTTGCTAAAAGGCTGACAGTCATGAAGGTTTCATCAAGTCTCTCCATTGTTCTGTGGTACTGTATATCATAGCAGTGCATGGAAGGCGGTCCTCTCACCCCGTTAGGGAATGAAAGACCAGGCAGAGACTGGGATCCCACAATCCCCTGTGAGAGTGTGTCTCCAATCACCTTGTTCTCCCCCACTATGCTCCAGTTTGGCCACCACTTCCCGATGGTACAAATCTGGAGACCAAGACTTCAACACACGGGCCCTTGGGGAAAATTTCAGAGCTGAGCTACAGCAACTAGATAACTTATGAAGACAAGTTGAAAAGTCGACAGTTCCTTCACCGGACTTCACCCCTGGAACCAACACACTCTTCCAGGTTTGCTACACAATGGCTTCACCCCTGTAACCAAAACACTCTTCCAGATCTGCTAGGTAATGGCTACTCAGAAAGTCTGTTGTTTCTATTTTTTTTCTTTTTTTCCCCCCTTCATAATATGCTGCTGGTGCCCCGGGCTTGGGAGAACAGATGCAGGCCCCATTGGTTTTGAGTAAACCAGCCTCAATCTGAACACTGCATAGGTGAGCCAGTAGCTCATACCAAGTATATACAGATATGATTAAAATATACTTGTCTGTGTCTCTGGGTTCCCATAAATGAATTATCTTCAAGAATGACCCTCACAAACTCAGACTGCTCTTCAAGATGACATTAGAAATATAGAACTCTGCATTAAATATTTAGACAGTTAATTAAGTTGCACCATCAGTTCAGACTGCCCATTAAGGGTTCACCTAACATCAGAGGCTCTAGTCTATTCAACTCTGCTATTAAAACCAAAAGTAATAAACTTTTATAGGATGTGGCATATTATGGAAGTTAAAGAGAATTTCTTTCTGAAGGAATTTCAATCAGATATGAGTAAAAACTGAGATATGGGCCTGGAGAGGTAGCTCAGTGGTTAAGTGCGCCGGCTGGTCNTCCAGAGGATCTGGGTTCAGTTCCCAGCTCCTACATGGTGGCCTACTATAATCTGTCACTCCAGTTCCAGGGATACGACNCNCTCTTCTGACCTCCTCAGGCACTGCATGCCCATGGTACAGAAACATAACATGCAGGCAAATATACATATAAAATAAGAAGAAACACATTTTTAAGCTGAGAGAAANGCCATGTAATATAAACTCACTATTAATAAAAAGAAAGCCAAATCATGATTTAAATTTTTCTTAAATCCACAGAGTTAAGATGGCAAATAAATTCTTTCGAAACAGAATATGAGGGTGGGAGATAGAATCCCTGCCAAGTTTCAAGGTCATNAAAGTAGATGAAATAGAATACAAACTNAGACACACAGGATCACATTTTTCATGTTGATATTCTTTGTAGATCAAATTGGGCTGTAAAGTGGGAGACTTGTGAAAAAGATACTATAATATAGATTGCTAATTAATTCTATGCATTGCTTGAGGAGTCATTTAAATTGACAGATAAGTGAAAAAATAATACCTTTAAGTACTGTTTAAAAATTGTTTATAATCATATTAATTATTTTCTTAAACCCACTTCCAAGGATCCCACCCACCCAAGACACGATACATACATTATTAGAAACATTACTATATTTTTTACACTAATTGGTACCTTGAAACTTATGTCAGTGTTGTCAAGAGGAAAGGGAGATTTATCTCCACCCTAACCTATTAAAAGGATTTTTTTGGCAGGGAATGGTGCCTATGCTGCCAGCTACACCAGAGGCTAAGGTGGGAGGGTTGTAAGTTCAAGGCCACCCTGGGCAATTCAGTGAGATTTTAATCACAATCTTTAACAAAGGGAGCATTCAGTGGTGGGGTACTTGATTAGTAAGAACAAGAAGCTGGATTCAACTCTTCTTACTGGAAAATAAAAGGCTTTGGGGGAAGATAAGGTCATTAAAGGTATCTATAGTCTGCTTAGTAGAAGTTTCAAACCATTGTGGGAGTCTTTGGGGTTGCTAATTAGTATTACGAGTACAAAATAGTTTTACCCTACCACCAAACACGTGTGCATTGGATAACACCTGCCCAAGAATTTAAATCACTGTGATAATGAGCAGGTAATGAAATTTTACTCCTCTCAACATATTTTCAATCGTCAAAACTCTGATTTCTGTCTCGAATAGAGGTGGAAAGAGGACCAGGGTAGCTAAGACAAGTTCTCTGCCATGGAGGAGCAACCATACAGACATATTCTGTGTGAGACACACAAGCCTCGTAGGCTTGGCAAAGGCTTACTTCTNCAGTCATTTGCTGGGTTGTTTCAGTGGCAGCCATTGTGGCACACAACATGGGGACAAATGCTACTCAGGACAACGCAGTCCTGCTCTGGAAAGCGTCTTCCATCTCCATGGTCTCACTGGGTAAATGCATCACAGAGATAGCAACCCTGGGAAGGGTTTGGTTTGAGTCACTTTAAAGCCACAGCTGGAAGACAAATTAAGTTCTGTCATTTTCCCATATTTGTCCTTTAAGAAAAATTTTAGATAGAAAAAAAAAGTAAAGTTAAATTCTGCAGACATATCTCACCATGATGATGTTCCAGTCTCTGCAGTACCCTCCCTAGCCTGTGACATTACATCATCTGACCTCTTTAACCTCATGCTGTGGCTTCTTCTAGGTTTCAGGACTTACCTGAGGGCCTCAGACTCCAGCTCTGCTACCCTAAGTCTTACATAATAGCCTGCAAGACCCTCCACCTCTCACTTCCAAACACAGCCCTTTCTAACTACCCCCCCTCTTGTGAAATGCCCCCTCACTCTTACGAAGCTTCCTACACTACCTGTTGGTGGAGTTGTCAAATTATTTTTTTCCCATGCCTACTTCCTTTTCTGAGACGGGACTTGTTCCAGAGCAGGAATGGCCTTACTTATCTTTGTACCTCATACCATCTGGTGTGTAGTAGATGCCCGCTCTAGACNTGTACCACAGGTTACCATGGTGGTAGGTAGGGCAAGCAGGGTGAATGGCCAGTGGGAGGAGGAACTAGAAGACTCCGGGTATCTACATATCTACATCTTCACCAAAATAATAGTTTTGTAGTAGAAATGTATCACACTATAAAAAATATAGAAGAAATCAAAGAACTACACCAGGAAAAAGTATGCCAAGTAATACAGGGTACTTTTCTATAAGACCTAACTGTGGTGCTTTTTCATGTTTGGAATGATACAATGTCTTTCTTCACCATTCGGTAAAAATAAAATATTCAATTAAAAATCACACACACACACACACACGCTGTAGCATGAGTTGCCTGCCTGCCTGCCTCATAGTTAACTGTTACGTTAACTATGTTATGTTCTACCTGTCTAGCCCACTGCCCATCATAGTGCTGTCATATATATAAAATAAAAATCCTACTAGTAGTTGCTTGATGACGGATGCACAATTTGGTGGGGGGGGCTCTCCTGAGGACACTCTTTCTACAGTTTATTTCTCTTTCTCATAGCCTATGATTTGGGGGTAGACATCCATTTCCTCCTGCATTAGTACAGTAGAAGCTGGCCCTGAAGACACAAAGATTGTTCTAGAATCCTTTCTGATGACAGTAAAACAAAATGAGAGCTGTTTCCTTGGTACCTGTGCAGATCTCCTGGGTACCCAATGGTTCCAGGACCACCTTTGGATACTCTGTCTTCATGTGTCCCAATTCTTTATATAAAATGTGGTAACATTTGCATATAACAAACACATATCCTTCTATATATTAGATTATCTCTAGATTAGTAGAATATCTACCTCAAGTAAATGTTATGCAAATGCTTGCTGTGCTGTTCTGCTTAGGGGCTAATGACAAGGAAAGAAGTCTGTACGGCCAGTATGGAGACAGTTTATTCCTCCCAAATGCAGTATTCTTAATCTGCAGTTGGTTGAATTTACAAATGTAGAATCCAAAGATATAGAGGGCTGCTGTGCAAGTACAGGCGGTGTGAACTGGGAGCTCGGAGATGCTATGAATTTTAGTGCCAGCCTTGCATGACACTGTCAGTCCCTCAGGTCTCAGAAATCCAGGACTCTATAACATAAAATAAAGATTCTGAACGGGTCCTGTGTGGTTCTAATCTTCTCTGGTACCAATTAGCATGAAGACACGCAAGTATCATGATGAAAAATTTCACACATAGCAGGAGGATGTCTAAGATTCCAAAGTGTTCTTGTGATTTACTAAAACAGTTTGCTTACAGAGTCTTTAGTAATTACACTCTATCCCTTCCTTTATAGTTCAAACGCTTTGGGAAACTATCCAGAGTTTCATTTTCTGTGTGCAAGGGAGCTATCCTTTCCAGCCAGAATACACTAGTTATCATTACTAACAATGGAAGCAAAGAAGGGGAATAACCATTATTTTGACTGAAATCTTGAAGCGTGACATAAACCTGTTACTCAAAGAGGGGGTACAACTGATAACAAATAAAACTTGGGTAAAAATTGATTTGGCTATTTCACCAGGACAGAATTATCTTGCTGTCAACTTTGATACACGTGCTTTGTTAGCGCAGGATCTTTGTTGTTTTACAACCTTTTATGCATGTAAGACAAAGTGTTCAATCATTAGACATCTTCCATGTGCATCCAATCCTATCTGACTACTTGCAGAGAGGAGCTGGTGCTGTACAGAGGGTGAATCAAAAACCAGAGGGCTAGGATCTCTAGAGATGGCTCCGACGGCAAAGACACCTGCTTCCAAGCCTGATGACCTGAGTCTGACCCCAGACCCCAGACGGTGTCTTTGGAGGCAAGAAGAGGTAGGTCATTGCTGCGAACCAAACCCAGGTCTTTAGCAAGAGCAGCAAGTGCTCCTAACCACTGAACCATCTCTCCAGCCCCCTGCAAGTAACATCTCGATAAATATGGCTTTTAAAAACAATTTCATCTTCGATCAGAGAAGAAACAATCTTATGATTTTAAATTTGTACATTGGCTTGTAAACTGGCCGCCTACCCCAGACAGCGTGTTTGTCAGTGGGCCGTCTCAGTCATTAGAGAGGACTTCCAGATATTTAGTCTTTGCATTTTGATGACTAAAGTGGTTTCAGCCTACCCTTTAAGTTTTGAATAACCATGAGGTAATGTAGTAATATGCATTTCCAGTAACAATTATAAAGCTATTAACTAGACCTGCCTCTGTTGATTACTATTTATGAATAAAATAAATTCAGTTTACATATGCTTATTAAGTTAGCAGTGAGCTTTGTATTCTTGAGAAGCAAATAGGGATTAAGGGAAATACTAAAAATTGAATTATTTCAATTTTTGATACTAAGTATGTGAAGCTTTTCTAAGAAAATAGAATTTTTATCAGAAAAGTCAAACATGAAGGATTTGCAAGACTAGCAATAGAATTAAAAACATTGTGTATCATTGTTATTGTTTGAATGTGAATATCGCCCCCGTCGGCTCATGTATTTTAACACTTGGTCCCCATCTGTGACATTGTTTTGAGATTTTATAAAATCTTTAAAAGTTAAGATATTGTTGGTGGAAGTGGGTCATTAGGGAAAAGTCTTTGAGGGTTTTAGCCTGTTTCTGATGAGAGTATTCCACTCCCCAAAGTCAGGTTTGTGCTCATTCATGAATACACTTCAAACACGGCAAACATATCTATATATCTATAACTATACATAGGTTCGTTATTAAGTTTTTACTTACTCACATGATAGTTCCCTCTACCTACNAATTTCTACCAAAGAATAATTCAGAATATCTTGACTAAATTTCTAAATCATATGTGAATAAACTCAGTGGAGTTGATCTATGATGTGTTGAGGGCCAGAGGTTAACCTCAATTGTATTCTATTGCTCTTTCCTTTGTTTTTTAGACAGGTTCTGTCCTTGAACCTAGAGCTTGCTCATTTGGTTAGAGTGGCTGGCCAGTGAGCCCCAGGAACCTCTTGTCCCTGCCTCGCCAGCACTGGAATTATAGGTGGACAGTGCACTCCGCCCAAATACTGGGGATTGAACTCAGGGCAAATACTTTCCCAACTGAACCATCTTTCCAGGCTTCTAATTTTTTATGAGAACACAAAATTTGAATAACTGTGCCAGGTACATATGCCTTCATTGATCTGTAACTACATGCATTTATCTCATTCATGAGAGTTTTTTATCAAAATTAATTAGGCACATGGTCAGCCCAATCTTGACATCAGCAGGGCATCTTAAATACATCCCTTGAAGCCTGTAAGAGAGGCAAAAAGCCAGCATTAATACAAGGAGAATCTATTCACTGGGAGGAACACACAGGAACACAATCAAAGATTATGATTGTGACGGTAATTGGTAAATTGAGTATTTTTCAAAAAGTCTCTTTGTTCTTCATGGCACAGAAGCTATTGTTGGGCTATCCTTGTGATGAACGAACAGCAGAGAGAACTGGGGCCTGTGAAGGATCAAAAGATGTGATGAAAGGGTCTGTAATTAATAATAATTGCTTCCCAAGTGTCTATTCTACATAAAGATTCTGCTTCATAAGGAACGTATTCAGGTCCACCAGATAGGCTGAATATTTTCTCTGTGGGAGGTCTCATCCGGAAAAGCTATTCACAGGCTCTGCATGGGGCAGCTAAGCATGATTAATAAGACTGAAGTCAAGTCACTGAGACAGAGCTCACCTTGCCTGTATAGCAATTTGTGAGGCTCCAGCAGCATGGCAAGTCAGCCTGTGCAGTTTGTGAAGCCTGTGGGCCCAAGACCTCCACCCAGGGACTACGCAGGCACCTTCGCTTCCGTATTCAAGCACTCCGACATAATGCGTGCCTTTTTGGAGATGATGAATGCTTTGAGATACTGTACTGGCAGGACTGCTTGCAGACTATTGCTCTTCAGTATGGTCTCCTACATTAAAGAGACTATTAATCCCTTTTAGTGCAGCTAAATGCAGATACAGAGAGCCTAAGAAACCAGGAAAGGGAAATCAGCATAGTACTTCAATAAATCTAACAAAATAAGAGAAAACTAAGTAAATGTTTCAACAATTTTATGCACACATTAGAACATCATTTATCTTAATTTTTCACTGGGAAGCAGATGAATGGAATTAATGGAATATAATTTTTAAATTATTTTGATAATCACATAATAATTATGAGTCACTCTGGTAGACTGATTACAGCAGTAACTTTACCCATACTCCTTAACATGTAAACTTGTAGTTTACATTTTAGTTTCTCCCTGTGAAACTGAAATTGTCCAGTCACTTGCTTTGGCCAGGAGAATACCACGGGATGTATACCATCCCAGTGCATAGACTCACTGTCCAAAGGCCATTTTCATGTTGGGATCTTGCTCAGCAATCATGAAAACAAACCTGAACATGCCTGCTCTGTGATAAGATACAAACTGGAGGAAAACATGTTAGCTGAGGTTAGCCCAGGCCAGCCAGCCAGCCACCAGGCTCGTTCTTTGCACAGGATAGACTCATGAATGAAAGGTGATTCTAACCCAAGCCAGCCCACATTAGAAGAACCACACTGCCAACTCATAAACTCATGGGCATAATTTCCTATGATTGTTGTTTGAAGACATTACATGTGGGGACAGCTTATTACACAAAGTGATAGGAGTTTCAGTCACTGGCAGTCCAAAGTTGCTCCTTGAAACCCAGAACTCATTCCGCATCTTTCTTATTCCTTCCTCTTGCATTTTCTGTCATCTGTATCACCATACACTATGACTCATGATTATGCAATATACTTCGGCCTGTCCTCCTTCTGTTCTTCCCATTATGGGCCGTTTAGGTCATGTCTCTCCATCCTTTGTGCCTATCATAGCCCTCATCAGTTGCCCTCTAAAAGATCTCCTCTCCTTGTTCCTTGGCCCTTTTAGTTCATGCTTTAATCACTGCAGCCATTTCCTGCTAAATCAGAATCATTATTTACTAAAATACATGTTAGGACATATCATCCTATAAGTGCAAGTCAGGTACCTTAATAGCCCCCAGATATCCACAGGATGTTCTGAAGAGCTTAGCATGAATGCCAAGATGNTCCGTTATCTGATGCCAACTTTGTCTTCTTGCTCTTTGCCAATGCACCCCTCTGCACTTCCTCAAACTAGAGTTACCACTAAAGCAGAGCACGCTCTTTCATATCTCAGCACTTTGAAATGTTGTCTTCTTTCTTCCTTGGTTAATGAACTTGCTACCAACTGATTCAACTAAGAATTCTCCTGCATAGGCATGCATCCCTCACTGCCACCCCCATGCCCTTCTTTGCATCTTGGGTAGATCTGACCTTTCCCTTAATGCCCTAACCATACCTCTATTCTGGTAAGATCTTCACTGCAGCTTCACCTCTATTTAGTCAGGGTGCTAGAAGGCTGTAAATCCTTTGGCCACACAGCTCTTGACTCTTTGTGCCCTTCAAACACATAGCACAGGTTTCATATGCTAAATTTAATGTGTTGTAATCTTGGCTTCCCAGAGGGGAGAAGATCTGATCGGAAGGAATTGAATTGTTTGACCAAGAAGCACACCAAGATCTGAGGCAAATGAATACCTATTACCAAGATCAAAATGGAAAGTCAGCACAAAATGAAGCTACTTTTGTCTCTTTCAAAACTCTCACTTCAGTGGCACACTACAGCAGCAAGTGTTCCTCCACTCCTGATCCAGAGACTGTCAACAACAAGTATGCTAATTTTGGATAGAATCAAGACATTCCAGAAGTGTCTTTCTAGTCTCCTTCATGTCTGTCTGTCACATTNGGCAAATTAGATATGTAAGAGATGTNTATGNATGCAGTAAAACTTTGCAAAACAGAACTCTATTTTTTTTTCATTTAAAAAAAGTTTTTTGCATTTTGCTCTGAAAAGAATGAAAATGACACATTAATACCAAGACTCACGGGATAGCTACTTTCAGGTACAAACAATTGTATTCAGCAGGGAGTTCCATAAACTCCTTGATGGTGTTCCTTGAGAAAGCAGCTCAATGGCCTTCAGAAAAGGCTCAGAATCTCTGTAGGTCACCCTTTCCTTAATCTGTAAAGTGATTGGCTGAGACTAACAGAACAATAAGTGACCTTATTAAACATTCAGTCTATTGAAACTGGTGTTCTCACCAATGAACGTAAGGGAATGCAAGACTTTTGTGACATTGATTTAGCTATTAAATTGTGCATAGTATAATATTCTTGTCATNATAACAGTGGACACCCATGTAAGTTTGAAAGATTTTTTTTAAGGTTTATTTTCTGTGTATGAATGTTTGCCTGCAAACATGTATGTGCACCACATGCATGCAGTGCTCCTAAAAGCCAGAAGAGGGCCTCATATCCCCTGTAACTAGAATTACAAATGGTTGTAAGCCTTGATGTGGATGCTGGGACTTCAACTAGGATGCTCTGTGAGAGTAATAAATGCTCTTTACCATGGAGCCAACTCTCCAGCCCCAAAAGATTGTTTTAAAGGTTTGTTTTATGTGTATGAGAGTTTGCCTGCATTTATGTCTGTGTACCACATGTGTGTGGTACCCACAGAGGCCAGAAGAGGATAACGGTATTTATTACTTTCACTGTATTGATAAGAAAAATAAGATCAGAAAGCTAATAACTTTTATCAAGGCTATTTAACTATATATTAGCCTNTCTTGTCACTATGACAAAATGCCCAGAAAATCAACTGAAATCCAGAGAGGAAAAACTTCTTTTGGCTCATGATTTCTGAAGTCTCAGTCAGTTTTCACAGAGTAAAACAGCCCACATCACAGTGGCCAGGAAGCATGGAGGGAGAATGGTCATGCTAGGCAGATTTTTCCTCTCTTCCTTTTCATTTCCTCTGGGCCCTGAGCCTATGTGACCGCGCTGCTGCTCACATTCAGAACTTCCCCCACTGTTAATACTCTTGGGCAATGCATGCCCTCACAGACACACCCAATGTGTGCTTTTATAATCTTCCAGGCATGTCTCAATCTAACCAAGTTGAGAACCAAGATTTACCATAACAAGCTAGAACATGGAAGGGTTCAATTCCTGTTCCATGTGTCTCCAAAGCCTATGGAAGTCTAAATATTTGCCTTTCATCTTAGCCTTACTCTTTCAAAAGGCATTTACCACCTGCAAATACTGAGTATCCAAGCACAATCAACCTTGTGATGAAAATTTCCCAACAGTTTTATATGTACTATGGAATATTTCTACTGAACCTCATGCCTCCTACTCAACTAGTTAACTTCCACATTGATTCCCAGTCTTAGCCTTGGCAAACAGAGCTAAATCTTGCTCATCCAGCTCTGAGTGAGCTCTCTGTTCTCTTCTCTTACCCCCTTCTTCTTCAGCTTTCCTTACTCTCTAGCTGGAGTTAGCTACAGTTTACATCAGGATAACCAAAACCCTTGTTTTTCTGCCTGAAAAATCACCCCAACTCTTCAGGACCCAGATTGCCGGCCCATTTCTAGGCAATGTGCCTGCCTTGTCTCTCCTACCCAGCACGAATAGCTCCAGCTTTCTCACACTACCGTTTTTTTTAATCTTTATGTTTTACAGACCCAGCCTCATTTGTGCTAAGAATGTGCTCACTGAGCATCACTTCTAGCCCTCACTGTTCTTATGGAAGGCCACTGCAGCCCTTTCCACCCTGGACTATTGCTTGCTGTGGTGGTCCAAAAGAAAATGGCCACCATAGGCTCATAGGGAGTAGCACTATTAGGAGGTATAGCCTTGCTGGAGTAAGTGTGGCTTTGTTGGAGGAAGTATGTCACTGAGGGTGGGCTTTGAGGTCTCACATGCTCAAGCCAGGTCCAATGTGGCATTCTTTTCCTGCTGCCTGCTGATCTGGATGTAGAACTTTCAGCTCCTTCTCCAGCACCATGTCTGCCTGCGTGCTGCCATGCTTCTTCCATGATGATAATGGACTAAACCTCTGAAACTGTAAGACAGCCCCAATTAAATGTTTTCCTTTATAAGAGTTGCTGTGGCATGTCTGAGGCTTTTCTTTGATTAATGGTTGATATGGTGCAGGGGAGCCAGCCCACTGTAGGTGGTGCCATCCCTGGACTGGTAGACCTATGCTGCATAAGAAAGATAGCTGAGAATGCCTCTAAGTGATGTTTCTCCATGGTCTCTGCTTCACTTTCTGCAACCAGTTTCCTGCCTTGAGCTCCTATTCTGGCTTCCCTAGATGATGGAATATGTAACCTGTTATCTGGAAGAAACCCTTTCTTACACACACACACACACACACACACACACACACACACACACACACAGTTGCCATGGTCATGATGCCTCTTCACAGCAATAGAAACCCTAAGTCAGACACCTGCTAACCTCTCCTGAGAGCCTTTCTATTCAAGTTGTCCTCCATGGACCAGCAACATCAGATTCTCCCAGGAATCACAGGCTCTCCCAAAACCTAGAGCAGGAGATCTCACACAGATAAAGTCTTATGGGGGTATGTGTAGACTACAGACTTTGATGAGAACTCCCTTTCACAACCTATGAAATCAGGATGAAAAGAGTAGGGTCTTGTTTGTCTTTAAACTTAGCCCAGAATGCCAGGACTCTGTGACTGTCCTGGGAGTCAATGAAGAAACACTTTCATGGGCTTCTCCCAGAAGCCCTCAGGGCCACAGATGAGAAAACTTGAGGCTAAAGACTTGAGGTGGTTACCAAGATGAACACCAAACTTAGCTAATTTTAAGTTTTGAATGCTTGTCATTTCCCTACAGGGCCCCCATACTGTATAATGCACATCTACTGATTGGCTCTTACAGTATTTATCTTAGCATTAGAATCATGTCCAGGCAGAGTGAGTAGTCATTCGCTTTAACACTCATGGACTCTTTCATTCCTGTGCTCATAAAACCTTATTGAGCTCCCACTATTAGCATAATGTTGTGTTCAATATTAAATATGGAGAGCAGTGCAAGCCAAATCAGTTCTCATTCTCATGGGGCTACCAAGCAATTAGGGGCAATCTTCACACACAGAAAGACGCACTATGTGTGTGTGTGTGTGTGTGTGTGTGTGTGTGTGTGCATGTGTATGTACTATGTATCCACAATAAGGAGAAAAATAATAAGTAAATGCACTTTACACAACCTACTATACATGCTGCCAAACAAAATCTGGTAAGGAAAGATAGAGAAAAAGACCCACCAGGGCACCATTTAGTTTTCAATGCATCAAAGATTTATATACTCTTCCCATTACCATTAATGACTGTTATGAACGTAATTTGTCCCCACGCACCAAGGGGAGAATAAATTCCACACAGAGGGGAAATAGAGGGTATTCAAAGAGAAAAAAAAGTATTTCATGTATAAGGATGACTGATGACTGATAATGACCGCAGCGGGGGTGATAGTAATTTTTTTAAATTCCTTATTATGAGTCATAAAGACATAGGTCAATATGGAGAGCGAGAGTGCAAGAGTGAGAGTGAGAGAGAGAGGGTAAGAGAGAGAGTGAGAGAGAGAGAGAGTGGGGAAGAGAGAGAGAGAGTGAGCGAG
>LZPO01027947.1:26137-40562 GCA_001675575.1 Neotoma lepida | reverse complement strand
CTAGGACACTTTGCGAGCAAATATTGAAAAATGACAGCAGCTTTTCTTTTCTTTCTTGGAACCACTCTCCCTACTTCCGTCACAGTCTATCCTCTATCCATCAGCCAGAATGTTTTCAAGAGTGGTGCTGACTGGGTCTGTCTCCCACTTGAAGTCTGTCACTGGCATCCTCCTGTCCCTGAAATGAAGTCTGAATGGCACACNGAGTTCTTCGTGAGCTGACTGCCNTTTATCTCTCTACCTTGTCTCCCACTCTCCACTCGAACTCCCTTCTTTCCTGGCACTGGATTCTTCGCTGGTAAGCTTTGATGTTCCTGAGATCGCCCTTAAGCACAGATGGCCTCTGCCTAACCGTGCATCTTTGCCTGATACCGCCCTCAATACCAATGCATCTAGTACTTAATTCTGACATGTCAATAAGATGGCTACGTAGACATCACTTCCGGGGATCCATTCCTCTCCTGAGCATTCCCGACTATGTTCAGCACTACCTGCTTCCCTGCTAATATGCCTCTTTCCAAACTGTTAAGAACTGTGTCCTGTGGCTGGAGAGATGCTCAGTAGTTATGAGACAATATACTTTTCTTGCAGAGGACCAAAGTTCAGTTCCCAGCACCCATGGCAGGTGGCTCACAACTGCCTATACCTCCAGCTCCAGGGAAAAGACAAGCCTCTTCTGACTCTGTGAGAACACACACACACACACACACACACACACACACACACACACATACACACACACACACAGAGAGAGAGAGAGAGAGAACTCAAAAGAAGAAATAAAATCTTTTTAAGAGCTGTGTCACTGCTACAAACATTTTGATGAGTGAATGAATTAATGAATGATGAATGATGGGTAGATGGATAGATGGATAGATGGGTAGATGGAAAGATGGATAGATGGGTAGATGGGTAGATGGATAGATGGGTAGATGGATGACCTACTGTATGCTGGAGCAGTGGTTCTCCTTGTGTGGCCCACTGATAGCAGTTGTCATTTTCACCTGGAGCTTAGTTAGAGGTTCAACTTCTCTGGCCTCCTTGCTATCTTACTAAACTAGGAACACTGGAAGAGCTACAAAAGATCTAGGGTGGTAANAGATCACTCACCNACCAAGCCCAAGGCCCTCAAGGCCCAGGACCCTGGGTTCAGTTCCCAGTACCGCAAAGATAAAGTGGAAGGGCTAGGTATGTTTACCTGTAACCCCAGCACTCAGGAGGCTTAGGCAGAGAGATCAACCCCGNGTTCAAACATGTATGCACAGACAGATTCTGTCTCAGAAATATAAATAAATAAAATAAAATAAATGTTGGGGATGAGGCCCAGTCCTTTCTGCTGTTTCTGAGACATGCTAACATTGAAGACTTCTGACTTAATGTCATGGCATTCAATTTTGTGCAGTATAGCCATTTATGCTACTCTTCTAAGTGTTGGGGACCTAAGTGTCCAAGGTCCCCAACCTTGTCAAAGTTGGTTTTTTGTTTGTTTTGTTGTTGTTGTTGTTATTGTTTGGTTTTTTTTATATTTTTGTTACTTTAAAAAGTGTGTGTGTGTGTGTGTGTGTGTAACTCTAGCACAAAGCTAGAGTTACTGGCAATTGAGACATGGGTTCTGGGAACTGAATTCAGGTCCTCTGCAACAACAGTTTATGCTCTAAGCTCTGAAGCAGCTCTCCAGCCACCCCATTAAGGTTTTTTTTTTTATTCCTTTAGGATAGTGTAGATTCTGAAGTACTATGGAGCTCACCCAGTGATTCTAATATGCAGTCAGAGTTGAGAAATGTTTTCCTGACATTACACGTTCTCCCCTACCCCACAACATTTCTGAAGTTATCTGTAAGATGGGTACTGGCTCAGCACCACTGTGGNAGTGCCTCTGCTGGAGCCGGTCTAGCAGTCTAGTGCTCCTCTGTGGAGTAGCAGGGCTTGCATCCCTCCAGCCTGTCCCAGCTCTCCCCAGACTTGCTGTATCAGAAACTGTGTCTGACCAGATCCCCAGGCAGCTCAGGTACACATTGGAGTCAGAGAATAGGAAGAGCTCCNAGCATGTGTCTTCAGAGAACAGAAGGGAAATGTTTCTTCCCAGGTCTTTAGGTGTTCAGCACTGTGTAACAAAAGACATTTGGACATTAACCTTCAAAAAACCCCCTTCTGAGCGGGACCAGAATTGTAGGTGTAAAGGTCATATGGCTTTGTCAGTTTCTAGCATGGAATGGAGTCCATGAGTCTGGGCTTCTGTTGCATTTTGGGTAGAAGTGTCACTTCTACATAAGGGTGTTTGAGAGCCCAAACAATCCTGCATGATCCACACATATGTGATTCAGAATAATGCATTATGGGAATCAGTAGCCAAATTGCATTGCCTGAGTGCTTGTTATATCCACACCACTGTGCTAAATTAACATATATTAACTTGTTTAACTTTCCAAATAACCCCCAAAAGGTGCTATTATTATCCATATTATAGAATAGAAAGAGGAAAAAAGCATGAAAGAGAAAAGAAAAATCCAGGAGCAAAATCTAAACTCTTCTGTCCCAGTGCTTGCAGATCCATTGAAACACNAAGACCAAGAACCACTCCAGAGGCACAGGTACAAAGGCCCCCAAACAACTGCTCTTCAAACATTAGGTTAAAAGTCCTCAAGTGTTCCTCCAACAATTAGAAGAGCCAGAATTAAACAGAACGGTTGCTGTGCCAACCCACAGAAGTCAAATATAACCAGCCAGTAAATTAGAGTAAACATTTAGGAATCCCTTGCATGTGGCACACGACTCCACCCACCCTTCTTGGCACAAGCCGAGACGTTGATTATACGAATCCCGCTGGCATTTCGTGTCCTCATGCGAGTCAGTCAGAGGAGCCTCCTTGCTGCTCAANGTGAACATGACCAGACTCATTTGAGTCATTTGGCACGTTATGCTGATGACTCAATAGTGCAGACAAGGGCAAGTGCTCCAGCCCATGCTCTCTCCACCCTCCCTCGCTCCTTTTGTTCAATCACCTGGTAGAGATGCAGGGAGAAAAGGTATTTGGCATCCGGACAGGGATAACAGGGCTAAAGGTCATTTTCTCAGGACTGGGATTGCCCAAAGTCCCAAGTAATCAATTGGCCTCCTACATTTAATTGCAACCAATTCATAAACTTTGGGAAATGCATCTGATCTAAACAGCTTTTGCCGTGTGTTCTAAGGCAGGATGTGGNGGAGAGGGCACCCCTTGTATTTGGAGGAGAATTTATGCCCCACATCTGTCAGACAATCAGTTCAACTCATTTCTCCCAGCATCCATTCCTTGTGATTGTCACCNCCCCCAACCCCGTTAATACAANGAGGTTAACATGTTAACCCAATTTGTAGCAGGGGAGTTTCCAATGANCACTCCCTGAGCACTGGTCAGAAGTGGAAGCCATAAACATGCATATGGTTTTGCTTTTCACTGGATCAGAAGAAACACTCTTGTTGCCAGGCAGCTTCTGACAAAAGAACTACTGGGCTGCGGTCAGAGTCTCCTGATGTACGCAGATGGGGCGACTCAGGCATTCCCATCAGAGTCTGCAACCCTGGGAACAGATTCATAATTAAGAACTTAATAGTACAGGTGTCTCTAATTCACCTCACAACTTTCTTAGGAATCATGCAAAGGGCTGATCATGAACTCATAATCATGATTGCCGAAGGAAACTTAGAAGATAGTCTGGTCATAGTCCTTTCTTTGTAAGGCAAAGAAATTGGGTTATAAAGACCTTGGCAATTTGCCAATATTATGCAACAAATGGCAGAGCCAAGAGAAATTTTGGGTTTGATGCCCTTGCTAAGTGCAAGTTCCTCTGCTGGGTTAGACTATGAGCACAAGTACTGAGACCCCCAGAGGTGCCCCTTAAAGATTCAGCCTTCCTTGTCATTCTCTCATATGTGTTCAATTGAAATCTTAGTTTGCTTTCTATTTTTATGATAAAACAAACAAACACCATGACCAAAAGCAACTTGGGAACTTGGTTTCAACTTACGTATGATACGGTCCTGATCACAATCTATCATTGAGAAAANTCAGGGCAGGAACTTGAAGGTGGGAACTGAAGCAGAAACCACAGGGGAATACTGCTTATTGGTTTGACCCCCAAGGCTTGCTCATTCTGCTTTCTTATACCACACAGAACCACCTGCCCAAAGCTGGTATCACTTAATGGGGTAGACCCTCCCATATCAATTGTTAATCAGGAAAATGCAACACTGTCTTGCCCATAAGCAATCTGGTGGAGGCATTTTCTTAATTAAGTTTCCTCTTCCTAGATAACTCTAGCTTTTGTCAAGTTGATAAATGTACCAGCCAGCATAGGGCCCATGGATACGTATCTCAAGTTGCTTCCTGGGTATCTTGATGCATACAAGCCTGTACAAACCACATGTCAGAATCAGATCTTTTCCACAGTATATGAACAAAAGTCATGAGACAGTCTTAAGGCAGAAAAGGGAGATTTTGTTATGTCAGGTCTTTGACTGAGTCTCCAAGAAAAGCTTCTTAAATGTGAACTTTCCTGAAAGCATTTTTCTTTTTCANCAGAATGTCTGTGTGATCAAAACAAGGCCACTTTCTGCTCAATCAGCTCAGAGAAGTTTAAAAGACATTGGACCTAAACCTATACTCAACCAGAAATATGCTTATGTATGAATTGAACTGTGTATATATTTTTTATCACTAGAGTTACTGCACAAGGTCATCTTTGATGCTGTGATATAAACATGAGCCTGATACTGGGAGGCATTGCTCACAGCTCTGGTGAATGACCATTCATAAACCACAAGGACTTTTCTCTTACCTGCCTACCTCTACTTTTCTCCCCTCTCAGCATCATCAGGACTGTAGGATGTTCGTAACGACCTTGGTTATTCATTGAGATGCCATGGCTCTACCTTTTAGCTTGCTCTGTGGTCCACAAGTACAAGAAGACTAAGTAAAGGAGACCACCATCAATCATTAGTAGAAAGATGACACTTTCAAACATCTTTCCAAGTGTGAACCCAGCCCTCTCATTTGGTTTTGTTTTGTTTTTAACAAATCTAAGGTTTTTACTCACTTATTTATTAATTTGTTTTAAATTACTGAAGCAGAAGTGGACTCTTCATGATAGAGACACAATGTTTTAAAACAAAGCATCTCACAATCAGTGCACTGGTGTTCTTGTACCATCTTGAGAGAAACTGTGGGGTATATAAAGTTTATTTGTGGGGCTCTAGACCTTTACTTTTGTCCAGAGACATTTTGCTCCATCTCCTGGGTCTCAAAGAGCTTTCTCAAGGAACATCCAGATACTCATTAAAACTGAGTTGTTAGGGACGGACAACAGCTTAGGAACATTCAGATTAGCTTGAGCTGCAGAGTCATACGAATGGCAGGGTTAAGCAGAAATGAGTGGAAGAGTAAGGAAGAAGAGTGTGGAGCAGGTGTTAACCAAAACTTAGGAGGTATGAAAAAGCCATAAGGAAACCTATGACATATGATCAAAATATATTTATGAAATTCTCAAAGAATAAATAAAAATATTATATACAATGAACACATATATAATTCATTTATGTATATATATATATATATATGTGTGTGTGTGTGTGTGTGTGTGTGTGTTTAAAGAATATGAACAGAAGTATTCTGTATGGATGGATGAATACGAAAGCTCCCAGTGTTAGGATGGATACTTCCCTATGAGTTCACATCAGAGAGGCACCAGAGGCATTTGAACAATTCAGGGTATTGCCATTATGTATCTCTTTGAATGGAAAATATATTAGGACTTTTGGAAGAGCAAAACACACTGGAAGATATATTGGTATAGATTATAATTATTAAAACCTCTACATGTGTGTCTTTATCTCTGNCTCTGTCTCTCCCTGTGTCTCTTTTTTCCTTGTTCTCACGCTTGTGAGAATGTTATCCCAGGTGTGTGATTGGGAGGGAACTAGGTAACATCTACCCCAATACATTCTCCACAAAGTTCTCCAAGGACAACCCAAAGTTAGATTCCACCAAAGTTCACCTTGGGGAATCAATGAATTTATTAGCTTTACTTACTAGCCCAGCCCTGAGCCCACACACAATTAAGGCATAATTGTATAAAACTGCCTNGGAGGAGTAGCTGGATATTCATGGGAAGGTACAAGTGACCCTCTCCAAACCCCCCATTGTCTGAAGGAATGTCAGCAATCCACAAGCCCAATTGTGATCATCTTTTTTTTTTTGCAAGTGGGCATAGTTGATCTAATGAAAATAGTGTTCAGTTTGGTTCAGAGTCATATACAAAACACACACACACACACACACACACACACACACACACACACACAGGCGGTATTTGGTTGGCAGCATCATATCTCATCATTAATCCCCTAAGAAGATGATGCCATCTTATTCCCCTATACAAACACACTATGGAAAGAAAACCAGGAGGTTTAACATTAACACAGTATGGTTCTATAAACTCACTGTTCATAATCAAATTTTGCCAGTTATCAAAATGTCTTGTATAGATCCTTCATTTTTTCCCAGCTCCTANTACCTATCCACACTCAACAAGCACACTTTATTGTCATTTCTTTTCATATCCCTTTAATCTAACATATGTTTCTGTTTTGCCTTTGTCTTTTATAACACTGAACTTTTTTTAAGAGTTCAAGTTAGATTAAACAGAATGTCCCTTAGCTGGGGTTGATGGTGAATATTATCGCAAACATGTATATGCTTAATGGAGCCTCAGTGCCTTCATGTATATTATATGTAAATTATAAATATGGGTTTGCTATTAAGGAATAAATTATTAGCAGAGTACATGGCTAATATGAGCAGAAATACATTAGTAAACTACTANGTAAAGAGAAGGGAGAATAAAGAATTTGTCGTTTTCGAAACAACACAGACAATCTATTCTTCACATTCCTTAAAGAGAATGTGACACTGGTATTCATGTAAATGATCAAGAAGTAACTATTTTTCACCACACACTCCAAGGTCAAAATATTAGTAGCTGGGTTTTGCAATGTAGTGGAGGGATCTGCAAAACCATGGAACACTGACGACAGCCTCCATTAGCACCATAAGACCTGGAGACAGGGCCAAGGAGCCAGGGTCCCGGTCGCTGTCTGAAATGATCTGTGGCGAGATGCCAAACTCTCTGGAGTACAGTTTCGTTATCTATAAAATTATGGGTTTGTACTACATGCTCCTTGGTGTCTCTTCCAGCTCAGTGACTCTATGAAAGGCTCAGATCTACAGCATTTGGAATCTGATCTAATGCCAGCCCGGGCAGCAGTTCAGAGAGGGGGCTATTATGTACATTGCAATCTTGGGAGGTTCCATGGAAGAGCCCAAGCAGGAGGGGGATTTGTGAAGAATAGGAAGACATTTGATAAGTGGAAGGAGAAAGGAGGTCTATTAAAATGGAGAGCAGTGTGCATGGACCAGAGGCCCCAAAACCCAACAGCTTCCCTGCAATGATTACTCAGACAGTCAGCCTCTTTTGCCCTCTAGCTACCATGGCAATGCACTGATGCCCTTGATGGTGATGCATGTACCTACCCAGGAAGAATCGTTGAATTCAACTTTGCCCATAGAAACTATTTTTACACCATTTTGCACTCACNTGTATGGGGAAACAATATATTCACCCCATTTCATTAGCTATTTTTCCTTTTAAAAGCATCTTATTATTTAGGGCAGTTCATATATGTGTGTGTAGATAGGCACACGCTGAGGCCCACATGTGGAGGGTCAGAAGACAACCTGCAAGTGTCAATTCTCTTCCACCATGCCAGTTCCGGGATCAAACTCAGGTCACCAGGCTTGGCAGCAAGCCCCTTTACCTGCTGAGTCATCTTGAGAGTCCTCCTTAGTTACTTTTGACAGATGAGGGCTAGCNCACAGTGCAGACAACTCTGGCTCCTGTACCTGCCTGCCACTGAGGCTGACAATCGGCTTTCTTTGCAGCAGAGGTGGTGTCCTCAGTGAAAACTGATCCGAAGCCCATGAAGTTCAACTGANCTTCATTAGTTCTTGAGAAACTCTTATGCCTCCAACTCCACACATGGTAAAACTGAACCCCCAAAGAGTTTATTAAATTTCCTAGAGCTGGCATTTGTTTCTAAAACTTATGCTTGTGGCATCTGCGTTTTCCACGTTGATTTATATAAGCATTTTTGTTGATCCTTCAAGCAATGCTTCCCTTTGCAAAGACCACGGATGGCCTTGAAATGTGGGGTAACATCTCAAGAACCCTACCACAGCGGATCTGTACGTGATCAAGTGCACCACCAGTGTCAGCTTAAGGAGGGTACTCTGAGGGTGATTTATATGACAAAAGAGAATTACTATCTACTATTTGCTAGTAACTTAGAGTGCTTTCACANATCTTTGGGATTTTGTATGATGTCAGTACCTGGAAAGTTGTTTTAATATTCTGGAAATGAGAAATCGGTGTTGTTTTACACACATAGATCATGAACCAAGTTTACACATGGGTAATAGAAAATATAAAGTATAAAATTATTCTAAGGGGGTGGGGTCAAACTGCACAGGCTTCCAGGGGTCGTTTCTGAGATGGGTGTTGTTTAGTGGTGGCACTGGTTATGGACTCGTGTGTGTGAGAGAAAGATGTGTACGTGTGCTGTCGTTTTGAACGAGTTAGGACTTTAAAAATGTGTCACATCCATTGTATTTTTAAAACATCTGTAGACTAGTGGAAGAAGGCGATGAATCTGTACATAAACTGAAGNAGAATTATCAGCTGTTGGTGGTAGTTGTCAAGTTTATTCTTACCTAGTAGCATATTCTTTTATACTTCCTTCCTTCCTTCCTTAACTCTCCTTCCTTCCTTCCTTCCTTCCTTCCTTCCTTCCTTCCTTCCTTCCTTCCTTCCTCCCTCCCTTCCTTCCTTCCTTCCTTCCTTCCTCCCTTCCTTCCTTCTTTTCTGTGCTGGCTAGATTTATGCCAATTTGATACAAGCTAGAGCTATCTGGAAGGAGGGAACCTCAATTGAGAAAATACCTTCATAAGATCCAACAGTAGGGCATTTGCTTACTTAGTGATTGGTAGGAGAGAGCCCAGCCCATTGGTTCTACAAGAAAGCAGGATGAGCAAGCCATGATGAGCAAGACAGTAAGTAGCACCCCTCCGTGGCCTCTGCATCAGCTCCTGCCCTGTTTGAGTTCCTGTCCTGACTTCCTTAGATAATGAGCAGCAATGTGGAAACCTAAGCAAAATGAACCCCTTCCTTCTCAACTTGCCTTTTGATCATAGTGTTTCCTCACAGCAATAAAAATCCTAACTAAGCGCTTTCCCTCTCTTCTTTTCCTATCTCCTTCCTCCCCTCTCTTCTCTTTGTCCCTCTTCCCCTCTTCCCTGCCTCCCACCCTGTGTCCCTCCCTATCTCCTTCCTTCATGTTCCATTTAACTAAGTTAGTAAATTTTACTCAGTGGGAAATAAAAATGCACCAACACACAAAAGTAACAAGCCCATTCAGTTTTAAGAAGCAGCAAACCAAATCCTATAAAAATAATAAAATTCAAAAACTTTATGTTTAGTTAGATGGGGAAGACTTAATATATCTTCCCTATGTAATACTCTACTATAATTAGAATATATCGTAGTCTTAGACCTATCTACTACATGAAGCCAAAATTTAAAAAAAAATGCACATTACCTTTTAAAAAGTTAATTTCTATTTGCTGAAGACTAATAGGTTTCATTAAATATATATTTCAAATTCAATTTATACAGTGTTATTTCCCCTTGGTTTTTAATGGTAGAAATCTGTTCAATTCCATGGTTCCCATAACAATTTACCACAAATGTAGTAGTTTTATATGACACAGATTTATGACAAGTCTGATAAACAGAAGTCTCAGATCAGCTTCNCAGGATGAAGGGCAGGATGTGGGCAGCAGCTGTTTCTTTCTGAGGTTTGAGGGAAGAGTGTTTCCTCTTGTCTCCTAATAAAGCACAGCATACATCTCATTTAACCCTCATGTGAGTCATTTTTTCTTCTCACAGATGAAGACACTGGGGCACAGAATGGCAGAACAAGTCACCTGGGCCACACAGCCTCTAATGAACACAGCTGGAATGTGGACATTGCCAAGCACTCAGGTTCTATGCTTTGAAACCCACAACACCCTTCTTCTCCATCACAAACTATCATAATCAATTCACTGTATGTGGTGGCACATGCCTATAATCCTGGTACTTGAGAAGGTTAACACAGGAAGACTGATGAAAACTGCAGACCAGCAAGAGCTAATAAGTGAGACCTTGTCTCAAAGCAAACAAGCAAACTCACTTTATGAATTGTTTGTCTAAAGAAATGCTACTTTAAAGAAACATATCTCCAAAGAATATAAAATACAGCACTCATAATGTTCTGTAATACTTGGCTGGCGTTAACTAATAAATCATTCCCTTTATATCANCCCTGATCATCAGTGAAAAGTACAAAAGGATTTAGGTACAGAATTAGAGCANTTAGAAAACTCTAGTATAAAATATCACTGTTCTTCAACAGACAAATGAGCAATTAAATATAGATATACATTTCTGTTTGTTTGTATGCTTGCATGTTTTTCTGGGTATGGAACTTGNCTAAATTCCTAGCTCCAAGAGATTTGTTTCCATCAAGTAGGTCAGAGTTTCTACAACAGCTCTGTTTTCACGATGAATTGAGGTTTGATTCTTTCCACGCTAAGTATAACAATATCAAATACCAGTGGCTGAATGACTGTATATTTGGAATTCATGGGTAACAATTCATGGGTTAAGTCCTATTTGCACACTGGATTATAAAACTCTTACAAGGACATTAACAGGCAAAAAGTACAACAAACCACATGTATTAAAGTGATTTCAAATCATTGTTACCCCACCTGTTATTAAACAGTGAAACACTCAACAGTTTGGCGAACTACATGCACATACACACACATAGAGTGAGAGAGACAGAGAGACAGAGAGAGAGAGAGACTGAGAGGAAGAAAGAGAGAGAGAGAGACTGAGAGGGAGAAACAGAGAGAGAGGGAGCGAGAGCCATGCATTGCTTAAGGATGCATTCTGAAAGATGCATCACTGGGTAGTTTCATTGTTGTTTAAACATCACGGTACGTACTTACACAAACCTAGTTGGTATAGCCTATAATAGTCCTAGGCTAAAGGGCATCTCCTATCGCTTCTAGGCTATAAATCTTTATAGCTTGTTATTGTATCACATACTGCAGGAAATACCACGATAAATGTGTGTGCATCAAAAAAATATACAGGATACAGTAAAGTACTAAGCCTTAGGAGCTGTCTTAGTCAGGGTTTCTATTGCTACGATGAAGCACCATGACCAAAAAGCAAATTGGTAAGGAAAAANTTTATTTAGCTTACATTTCCCCCATTGCTGTTCATCACCAAAGGAAGTCAGGACAGGAACTCAAGCAGGGCAAGAACCTGGAGGCAGGAGCTGATGCAGAGGCCATGAAGGAATGCTGCTTACTGGCTTGCTCTACATGGTTTGCTCAGCCTGCTTTCTCATAGAACCCCAGGACCACAAGCCTAGGGATGGACCACCCACCATGGACTGAGCACTTCCCCATTGATCACTAATTGAGAAAATGCCTTACAGCTGGATCTTACGGAGGCATTTCCTCAACTGAGGCTCCTTCTCTTATAACTCTAGCTTGTGTCAAGTTGACACACAAAACCAACAGGTACAGGAGGTCTTNAACCCTATTATACTCTGCGGCCCTTGTAATATGAATAAATCATTGCTGACCAGAACACTGACAGATAATGGTTGCTGTGTACATGCTTTGTGAGTCAACAGTGGCTAGATCTCTCAAGCTCTCTGTAATAAATTTCTAAATCATCCCTTAGCTGCTATGTTTTCGGCATTTTTCTTAACTCCAAACTTCTCCTGTCACTCACTGACTCTGCACAATAAGACCTTTTGCTGGCTCATGCTAGATGCTTAAGATGGAGAAGACGACATGGTTCCTATTCTCAAGCAAATAACAAACAAGGAAAGAAAGCTGATGAGCAAACAAGGACAGTGATACAGGATACAGCAGAACCATGCATAAGATGCTATGAATATTTACCAGGTGTAGAANAAAAGGTTTGCAGCAACATTTTCCAGGATGTGTTGTCAAGGGTCTCTTCAAGGATGCACCAAGAAGACAGGGTCCTCTCAGACTTGGAAAAGCCAGCAGAGGACAGATCATGAAACTCCTTTAGCTAGGTGAGCAAATCTGAACTTCATCTTATGGGCAATTAGGCACTATGAAAGGTTTATAAGTTTGAATGTGATACCACCCATCCCAATATAACCCACACCTGGACAGCGTCAGACACCCTAGAAAAATTCCTCTATATGTTCACCGCATTCTCCCCATTTCAAAATCCTGCCGACATAGTTACAGAAAGGGAGTCTGATTCTGGTACCAGGGATCCCAGAATTCTTTAGTTCACACCAGATGGACACAGCCCAGAAATTCAAGTCATCTTATCTGGGCTCCCTTGTCCTCCACCTGGGGTGGGGGGAAGGTTGACTCTGTTTCTTGCAGTTTAAGTTTAAGATGAGTTGGATCCTGCAGGCCTGGGGATTCATTCTGCTTCAAGCAGAGAAGTTTGCTTTGACTCCTTACACGCACTGGTTTTCCTAAATGAGAATTCTTGGGGGGGGGGGGCGCAGAATAAATGAATACTTTTGCAATACCAAAGTCAGTGTCAGATGAGGTGACCACTAAGGGTCTGCCTTCCAGCTCAGTCCACCATTATTAACTCTAAGTGTCTTTTGTCAAGGGGTTGAAAACTATGTCGATACACACTGAAGCCATGCCTAAAATTACTGAGCAGCAGTCTTGGTGGCTCTTGTCCTTAGGAAAATGTGCCCAGAGTCACTGATTAGCTCTACAATTACAATTAGTCTACTGGTTACAGCTACAGTTGAGCCACCTACACCTCTTCCTAGGACCAACTTGCCTTCCTGCTTCTCACAGCAGCATCTGGTCATCCTGCTACAGCTCCTGGGCTTCAGGTCCAAGGTAAAAAGGAGATAGATGTTAACTCCATCCTCAGGGCTGAAGGATCATGTGAGTTGGGTATTCCTTTGACTATGGAAGGTGGTCATTTTTCTCTGTAATCCGAAAGTTAAAGGACACTAGATAAACATGCTTGAGCAGAAAAGACAGGCTACTTGGCACTACTCAGCAATGTCTTCCCTTCCTTTCCTGCTTCTGTGACTGCCTGGACTGCAAAAAGAATACAAGCTTTTTGCAGGGAGAGCCAGCCCAGGCTCTTCAACAGGGAACAGTGACACTGGGAAACCAAATTGAATACTGCCACCTGCTGGAAGGAAATGGCACACAGTGGAAGATGTTCCTTTGGTGGGGCAGGAAGAGATGAAATTGGAAGGAACAAAAGTCATGGGGTCCNCTGAGCTGCTAAGAAGAAACCCTAGTTAAGCCAAGGGTGGTGTTGTGGAAGCCAAGGGTATCATGGGTAAATGTAAATACNCCTTAGACAGCACTGTTTCTACTCCTCATTTCAGGACAGAAATCAGAAGCCCAAGAGACGTCAGGAATGTGTTTGCCGTTACTCAGCTGTTGCATAACAGCAGCCCAGTACCGTTTATCCAAATTCTTGCTGAATTGTTTTATATTTCTGTATAAACAAACATATGGCCTAATGCAGAGACCACTGAATCCATATTGCTTGGTTACTTGGGAATCCCTGAGTCTAGACTGACATATAGGGTTGATGTATTTACTCACATTCCAATTTGCTTCAGAGAGATTGAAGGGATAAATGAGAAGGTGGATCCTCGCACCAGAATTACAAATGGATGGGACATAAGGAGAGAGGATGGCGTACAGGAAGCAGGAGTCATGAGAAAGACAAGGCAAGCCATGAAGAACTGTGCACATGAAACTGTCTTCAACAGAAGTCACTTGAATATCTGTCCATCACCACTAGAGTTTTGTTCTTTGATGAGTTCTAGTGGCTAATGCCAGAATGGCTTCACTATCGCCAAATGAGGGAAGCCAAAGACCCCACTGAATGAATGTTTGATACTTAGGCAGCTTCAACTATTTCTTCTTCCAAGATATTATAGAACTAGAAGAAGCCACCATCATCTTCATGCCATAGCTTGGACCATGGCACCACCCTTTTACCCAGCCTTCCTGTTTTTAATTGTGGTATCCCTAGTAAGCAGCGATAACTGTCCTATTAGCATGGTGTTTCCAGGATTCTTCTCCTGTCTCACTCACCAGGGTGAGAAAGCTGTTGAACGTAAACATTCTGCCCCATACACTCTGGCATCACCTCACATAGACATCCTGCCACACACTCTGGCATCACCTCACATAGACATCCTGCCACACACTCTGGCATCACCTCACATA
>LZPO01027945.1:44270-55469 GCA_001675575.1 Neotoma lepida | reverse complement strand
CATTTTGTACATAATATTATGTTTATCTCTGCTTTGCTCTGTAGATTCCCTTCATACATAGTATATCACAGAACTAAATAGGCTTTAGATAAATGCTGCTTAGTATTTTGTCACTACAGGTGAATGTCAGTGCGAGTGTTACAGCTCTGGAGGGAAAGGTATCCTGACTTATNTGGAAGTCCTGCTATGCCTGAAGCTGGGGTGAGGTAGGGGATGGTCTCCCTGCAGGTTGTAGCAATCCTGCTCAGCTCCTACAGACNGTCTTTACAGCTGAGCTTTGCTCCACTTCCCACCCCACCCCCAAGGGGCCTTCCCAGCAGAACTCTGCTTCTTCCCTCCAGCCCAAGATGTTGCTTCTTCTGCTTCGCTCTGCTAAAGGGGAAACCCCTGCAGAAATGTAGCAATCTCCTCTGGCTCCAGTGAAAAGTTGTTACTTTTTTCTGATCAGCCTCCTAAGGAAACATCACAGCAAAGGTTCTTCTGTTCTGTGCCACCAAAAGAAGATCTTCACCTAAAACTCTTTTAAGAAAGAGATTTATTTGGAAAGGAGGAGTCCAGGAGCGTGGCTGCCGCTGCCAGGGTGGGAAAACACAGCCAACAACTGAACAGGCGGAGGGGCTTATGGGGCTTCTTAGGGGCGGAATTTTTCCAGGGAGAAGATTTCCTTCTCAGGGGTTGGTTAGTTTTCCTGCTCAGGGATTGGTTGGTTTCTTTNGTCAGGGGCAGAGTTGGCTCTGGTTTCAGGGCCAAACTGTGTTTCTTAGGTTCTGGGTTCAGGGCTAAAGTGTTTCTTTCACTAGCTCAGGTTTCAGGCCCAGGGTGGGTTTCTTTCACTCGCCCTTTTACCTTACAGTCAGTTCTTTGACGTATTACTGATTTTCAAAGTGTTTTGCGTGTAGTTTCCAAACCTGTCTGTATGTAAGTGAGATGCATTCCAGGCGAATTCTACATTATGGTTTCAGTGAAGAAGACCTGGAAAAGAGTCAGCTAAGTGAGCTGTGAAGAGCATTTACATTCCCAGCCAAAATGTAAAACTTAAGTGTGGCCATCTCTTTGTAAATTTTACTTATAAAATTTATCTGTAAAAAATGTTTTTCAAATTTAAAACAATTCTCTAAAACTTAAGCAATTTAAGTGTTATACTTTTAAATTGGTAATTATAGTCACATAATTTAAAGATACATAGCTACTCACTTAACCTCCATACCAGCAAATTACTTTGGTTACCATTTTCTTACTACTGTAGAGAGATAATGTGTGTACACAGTGAACATATATCTTTGGGTATATCTTTAGAGGATTAGTATGTATTGATGTATTTTATGTATTGGGTTAAAAAGAGGCCATTGCTTCAGAAGTTCTGGGCCAGGGAATAACCAGATTAACAGATAATATTAATTACTTTTCTCATTGTTTTGACCAAATACCTGATAGGAAGCAATTTGAAAGAGGAAGAGTTTANGTAGCCCGTCGATCTAGGGGATATAGTGCTTCAAGGTTGGGAAAGCATGGTAACACAAGGTAGCAGTGTGTGGCTGCTGGTCTCATTGGACTTTCACTTGGACTGGAGAGCAGATAGGAAGTTAAGCACAGTATAAAACTTCAAGCCCTCCCCCAACCCGTGACCCACTTCCTGCAGCAAGACTTCATCTCCTATGCTTCTACACTCTTCTAAAACATGGGAACAGCCAAGGACAAAAGGTTCAATCACATGAACCCATGGAGACATTTCACATTCAAGCAGAGTACAAACTGAGGCTAAAGCAGATATCATTACTGGAACTATTTCTGAGATGACAGGGGTTTGGTATATGTATCTTGAAAACAGGATTACTTTCCTCTGTATTCTCCCAAACTTCCATTACACACTGACTTACTTCTGAGTGGGAAGGTGGCAGTGTATTCAGTGAAGGTGTGTGGTACCGAATGTGACCTGAGAACAGTGAAAGTCATATTCCCAGTGCCTCTCTCCAGGGAGTCTGGTGGAATCCTCGTTTGATGACTTCAGTTTTATAGNCAGTGAAAGGGACACGTGAATCTGGGGGGAGCTTCTAGGAATCTGAACTACTTTTCTATCCTGAGGAGCATAAGCTTGAGACTATGAAACTACCAACTGGGGCTAAGCATTAATAATAGACAGCTGTCTTGATTTTAGAGGTTGTCTGGTACAGTTGAACCCACACACACACACAAACACACACATTGTATTTTATTGGATTTCTTGAAAACAACAAAACCACTTTTAATCACTAAATATACATATAATAAAAATTGTAGTTCTTGGCCTGCAGAGATGAGATAATTCAGTNGTTAAAATGTGAGGANCAGAGTTCAGATCTCTAGAAACTGATGTAAATGCCACAGAGGCAGAGACTGGATCCCCAGAGCAGGTTGGCTAACAAGACTAGTAATATGAGTGAGTTCTGGGTTTGATTGAGACACTTTGTAAACTTCAATAGACAAGTCTGGGGTGTGGGGGCAGACTACCAAGGATGATTTCCTGCACTAACCTAACCTCTATATGCACTTTCAAACACATGAGAATGTACACCCACTCACACTTGTACTCACACCCATACAGAAGCTTGCATACACATGCGTGCATACCACACAAACATAAAAAATGGGAAAAAAATCTAATTGTCTTAAAGGAAATTTTAGTTTACCTAGTTTGTTGACTTTTTAAAAAAAGATTTATTTTATTTATTATGTGTACGGTGTTCTGTCTGCATGTATGTCTTCATGCCAGAAGAGGGCACCAGATCTCATTACAGATGGTTGTGAGCCATCATGTGGTTGCTGAGAATTGAACTCAGGACCCCTGAAAGAGCAGTCAATGCTACTAACCTCTGAGCCATCTCTGCAGCCCCCAGTTTGTTGACNCTTATGTCAAAGATTATTTCTAATTACTACATGAATAGATAATAAAAATGGTATTTATTTTCTTTTACTAATTACAGCTGAAGTCTTGGACTATACTCAGTGAAGCAGCTGACTTTTGACTTGCCGCTGTTTTCTTAATTTATTCTTTGAGAATTTTAACCATGTATACAATTATGATCACACCCCCCTNCAGTTCCCCCAGGTTCCCAACATGTTCCTCTCCCAACTACATGTGTCTCTCGCTCTTTCTCTCCCTTCTTCCCTCTCTCCCTTTCTTAATAGTCCACTAAGTCAAATTAATGCTGCTCATAAGTGTGTGGGGTTGGGCCATCCACTGGAGCTTAGTCAACCTACCAGTAGCCACACCCCCAAAGAATGACTCTGCCTTCCCCAGCATCTGTAAACTGCTACCGGCTCCTCCATTAGGTAGGGGGACTTTTGAGTTCCTTCCCCATCCATATTGGAATTTCGGCTNGCTTGTTTTTGTGCAGGTAACTGCAGCTGCTAATGAAAGCTAACCATTCGTGAGGAAGTTTCTTTGTAGGGTATCAGTTAATTTCTTTATGTCCTTTGACCAGCATGTGTGATGTCTTCAGCAGTTGGGTCTTACTTCGTGGTTATGGTGGGTAACCAAGAGCAACGGTGTGGCCTGTGTTTTGGAGACCTCTGGAGAGGTGTCTTGTGCCTGATGATGACTTCTGGGGGCAGCACTGTCCTTTTATGCAGGCTTCCTGCATAAATTTGAACTAATACTTAAAAAATACATTTTAAATTATCTTACCAACCAGTAAGCTTCCATAAAGTTTTTTTATAGCCCTTACTTTTGGTTAATTCATTTCCTGCTACTCCACCCCCTTTTATACTTTCTTTAACCCNCACTATGTCACTCTTTCATACATCATGTGTTCTACTATTTCCTCCAATTGCATTTTAATTGGTTTATAAGATAGGTTTCCATATACCCTTCCTCTAGGTTACTCCAAAGGACCCAGTGCTTTTTATTGAAGAATAAAATTACTAATTTATCACACCATTGATTCTGAAATTTTCCAACTCGGTGTTGATTTATAGGAAATGCCTGAATGTTTCTCACCTTCAGATTCTTTCCTTTCTCTCGTTTCCTTCCCCGCCACTCTAGTTCCTGTTGCAGTGTTTCCTGGCACCATCAGACCTCTAATGCCAGCCAGGTACCCAGTGATCCTGTTTTGGAGATGAAGTGAGAATGGGACATGCACACCCCACCCACTGCACCTGGCATTCTCCCGGGGCAGAGACAGAGACAGAGACAGAGAGACAGATACACACACGCAGAGTTAAACAAAATTATGTATGCAAGTCGTCCCCCTTTGTGCACTGTCACCCCCATTTCTTTCTCTTTCTCTGAGCCTTGTTGGGTTGTGAAAAGTCTTGCAGTTGTTGGGTGTGAAAGTCCACAGTACTTGCTATGGAAGTGAAGCAGCTGTGCCTGTTGTACACAACCAAGTACCGTAGACGATACACAACGTTAGTGAAAATGTATGCTCTTTCTAGTTCCTGAACCTTGCACGTGGCAGGTGCTGGGCAGTAGATGTTTATAGATGTAGCCTTTACATTAAGGAAACTTGTGAGAAGTGCTGCCTGCATTTTTCCCACTTATAGTAATTGAGTTGTCCCTATGTGCTCTGTGAGGATCAAGCTGGAGGGATTAATTTTCCTGTTCCTGCTAACTTCCCTGAGGAAGGAGACTCAGTGAGTTTTAGAAGGATGAACCTTGAAAGAAGATGAGCTCAGTCCAGCTTCACTGGGAAGGGGGGGGGACTCATTGCAGAAGACAGTACGTTCACTTGTTCACTTGCAGTGGCCAGTGCTGGATGAGGAGGTGGCCTGCTGTTGGGGAGCCGGCTGACGGAGGGTCATCTAAGTTTTCCAAACCAACTTAGAGCCAATTTTTCAAAATTACAAAAAAAATTGAAATAAAAATAGAATTAGATAATTTTCCACCTTCTCTCTCCTCCCTTCAACCCCTCTCATGCCCCCTTTATTCTTCCAATTCGTGGCTTTGAGCCAATTCTTGACAGTACAAGCTTTAGAATGCCCGGCAAGAGCAGTAGTAGTTAGAGCACTGATGCTGTGTAATGCTGAGCTGAGAACAGGACAGGGGAGTTCCCAGGGGGCTTAGTTANTGATTTTTTTTATTCAATTGTTTAATTTTGTGTTTGTCCACTTTTACCTTCATTAGCGCATACAGCCGAGGGCTGCTTTGAGAGCCATACGTTGTGCTTTTTTCATTTATGAAGATTTCATTGGTAAAATAGGAGATGTGTCACTACTTGAAAACATTATGTCAAGTTAACAGTCCTCATTTCTACATTTGCTGTCCTTCCACAGTGGAGCTAGCCAGACTCCACACCTCAGTTCCNGCTCACGTGCTTCATGGGTATCTTTTTGCCTCCACAGAAATAGAAAAGTTTCAAAAAGGAGAAGGCAAGGATGAAGAGAAGTACATTGATGTGGTGATAAATAAGAACATGAAGCTGGGACAGAAAGTGTTGATTCCTGTAAAGCAGTTTCCCAAGGTAAGACCTGAACTGTGGGCTGCCGTTTGCCTGAGCCCCGGAGCTGACACTAGAGTCAGAGGCTCTTCCGGCCTTCACACACTTTTGAAGCTAATTAAAACTTTTTAGTGAACTTAGTGATTTGATTTTCTTGTTTGACTTCAGTATAAGTTGTGGAATCATGTCACACTAGCCCTGTGCACAGCCTGCCTTTCTCTTCAGTTTCCTCATTCAAAATATGAAATTGAGTGGTTTAGAACTAAAATTGTTCATGTGAAATGCATAGAACAAGTTAGGCATTTGCATGCGTAGACACCTGTTGGGACACACTTTCTTCCAGATGTCTGTATGTGGTTCAGGCGTACCGTTGTTTATACCATTGTTCATTTCTTTGTATTGCAGAGTGATAATCCTTACCTACAGTACTGGAGCTAGTTTAGATAGTTTTCAGTTTGATGTCATTATACATTACATTGCAGGAGTGTTTTATTACAAGTCATTTCCTGCAGGTATTTTCATTTGTCTGGCCAAATACCAAGTATTGAAATGGAGCTATGTTCAATTTTTTAAAGAATTCCAGTTTGTTTTCCCCTAAAGTTGTTGCACAATGTGAGGTATCCATAGGTAAAGCGTTTGGATTGTGCCTGCCTGTGCCACATCTGCAGTATGTTGCACTAGTGGGGTTTGTTGTCATCATTCATTCTGTTGTTATGTTGGTCTTTTCTTGTGTTCTGATGACTACCAGCTCTGTGTATTTGGGCCTGCTGTTGTGAAGGGAACATGTTTGACCTTCTNTCTGTTGGCTGCATGTGTTTTGATGACTAACCAGTAGGAGCTGTTTATGGGCCCTAGGTACAAGTCTTTTATTATCATTTCAGCTTTCACATTAAGGGTGGTGTTGCATCTCAAATGAGTTTTGTTAATTGTGTGACTTAGAGGTTTGCTCTGGGTTTCCTGTGTCCTTCAGCAATCCCTTTGTTGGAAACTTAGCCCTAGACTTGACTGTCAATCATGTTTGGAGGTGGGACCTTTGGAAGGCGCTAGGATTAGACAGTTCATGAAGGTGGGGCCACTTTGATAGCATTAGTAGCTTATACAAACAGGTAGAGAGAGACTGGGGAGACAACTCAGTGGGTAACGTGTTTGTTGCTCAGGCATNAGGCCTTGAGTTCAGCCACCAGTAAAGGCTGGCCGTATCAGTATGCTTTGTAACTTTAGCAGTGGGTGCAAGGGGCCAGCACTCTAGCCAAAATAATGGGCTGTGGATTCCCTAAGAAAGCCTGTCTCAAAAACTAAGGGGAAAGCAACTGAGGAAGACAACAGACATTACTTTCTGCCCAGACACCCATGGGCATCTGACTCATACACATAGTAAAATAAAATAAGAGGAGGAGAAAGAGAGACCCAGACTACTGTGTTTGCTCTCTCCATGTGNTGTTTGCATCCATGTTGTACAGAAGCAGGAAGGCCCTCAAATGGTAAGTTGACTGCTCTCCAGTGGACAGCGACACAACCAAGGATATGTGGGAAGCATGAATTGGTCTTGAAATTTTAAAAATTTTAAAATTTTTAAAATTTAAAAAAAATAGGGGATGTGGGGGTGGGAGACACAAAGATGAGTAGTTAAGGAGGGTGTATGTGTAGGACCAATAAAAAAGTGACACACACAGACACAATTGCAAATTCTGGTACTCTGCTCTTGGATGTCTCAGCCCACAGAACTGTTAGCCAATAAACTTCCATTAATTATAAGTTACCTCTGTTCAGGTATTTTGTTATAGCAACAGAAGATGGAATGAGGCAAAAGTTAAGCTTGATTTTTCCCCATGAGAGAATTTGCTTTTCTCATCAGGATTTGATGCTTTCTGTCCATGGATTGTTTTAGCACCTTTGATGGAAATCAAATGGCTGTGGAAGTGAGGTTTGTTTCTGAGCCTTTGTTCTGTTCCATTGATGTATTTATGGATCCTTGTGCNAGGACCACGGTCTTCTTTACTGCAGCTTTTTATGGAGAGATGTGAATTTAAAATGACTCCAGCTTTAACCTTCTTTTCTGGATTACTTACATATTCTGGATCTTTTACAATTCCACATAATTTTACGAATTCATTCATGGATTTCTACACAATGACCTGCTGTGTTCTGGCTGCATTTGTGTTGTGTCTGCTAATGGCTCTGAGGACTGTGCCCTCTTCCCAGCTCTTACTTTTCTGTGTCTGAGTGTGATGTGGCTATCCATTTATGTAGACATNCTCAGTTCCTCTCANCAGCATTGCTTACCTTCCTAGTGTATTGTCTGTCTGATATTCATGACTATTCACTGTCATGAATATCGATATTTCCAACTATTTATCTTCTAAGCTTCTAACACTGCATTTGTTAACCTTAATATCTGTTTTTTCTTTCTNTTGCTAAATTACTAGTTTTATTAAGTTGTTTGATAGATCTGTTAGGATTTCTAGTTATATAATCATAGGATCTACAGACGCAGCTTTACTACTTTTACAACATTCATTACAACATTTACAACTTTTACAACTCTCATATTTCTGGTATAATACTGAACACAGGTGGTGGGGGTAGGAGCCCTCCGCCTCCCCAAAAGAAGAAAAATGTATGATTCTATTCTCTCTCACCATTGCTTTTCTTTTATTCATGAAAATTTTAAGAACAAATGAATATGAGTTTTTGGGTTTCATGTAGTTGCCTCTCCCATTCCCCCTCTGTTAAGCAAACCTGCCCCTAATGTTTGGATGTAATCAGGACAGTGTTGGGCTCTATTTTTATAACTCAGGAAGGTTATTTAATAAGCAGATTAAAACAGTCTTAAAAGAAAAATATTAGCCTTTAAAATACAAGGTAGTTTATATGATTTTTGCTTAGACTTCTGATTGGTCAAAACTTAGATCTAACGCAGTGAGTGGTTCTCAGCCTTCCTGACACTGCATCCCTTTAATACAGCTCCTCATGTTGTGGTGACCCCAACCCCCAATAAAATTATTTTGTTGCTACTTCATAACTGTAATTTTGTTACTGCTGTGAATCATAATGTAAATATTTGTGTTTTCAGATGGTCTTAGGTGACCCCTGTGGAAGGGTCATTCAGTCCCAAAGGGGAGGCAACACACAGGTTGAGAGCTGCTGGCCTAATGCCTGTGATTCCACAAATACAAATTAATTCTTAAGTTAAAAAACAAGGATGTTATCACTTTTGAGAAGCACTTGGTCAGAGATACTTGCTGTGGCCAGGGCTCTATCTTCTGCTAACTGGACTTTCAGTCTCAGTCCTGGAGGTGGCTGGCATTCTTGCAAGTACCAGGATTTTGNCTGATTAAAGCTTGTTAGCAAAAATCAGTTCTTTTACTGTAAGACAGATGTGTTTGTGCTTTACACACTCTTTCTCAGTGTTTTAGAAGTACCAATGTGTTGGTGCATTCCTTTAATCCCAGCCTCAGGAGCAGAGGCAGGCAGATCTCTGAGTTCAAGGACAGCCTGGTCTACAGAGNGAGTTCTAGNACAGCCAGGGCTACACAGAGAAACCTTGTCTTGGAAAATGAAAAACAAAACAACAGTGCCAATTTATTGATGTGTTGATTTTGCTTTGTCTTGAAAACAAATTATCTGTGACACTATTGAGTTAATGCTGAACACACAAATTGATGAAATTCTCTGGGCAAAGCAGATCTGGTAGTGTTCTCAGTGCTCCCATCCCTGAGCGCTTGCATGCTTGCTTTAAATTGCAGCCTGCATCAGCTCCCAGCTTCTCCTAGGTCTTTCTTTCTAGGTAGGAACCAGGAGCTGCTTCCTTCCCTTTCATCTTTTCTGAGAACTTTGATCCATCATTGACTGTGAATTTTTCTGAATGTTTTCTTGCCTCTGTTGAGATGAATATTAGGTATTGCTTACCTTGTTTATAGACTGAATATTAAGTTTTGATTGCTCTGAATTAATCCATTGTTAAAGGCTACTTGATAAAGACATTCATTTGCATACTGCTGGATTCAGAATCATTTATATTCTCCAATGATAATGTCCTATAACTTGTATGTAATATGTTTATGAGATTTTGTTATTGGTTTTATGTTGTTTCTATAAAACGAGTGAGAAACTGTTCTTTTTTGCTGTTTCTTTCTAAAACTTGGATAGAGTTCACTCAAGAAGCTGCCTGGGCCTGATGCTTGATGAATTCAGTAACTGTTGTGACACTAGTTATATTTACTAATTCAGTTTTTCTGAAAAAGTCATTTCTATGGGGCTTGTCCATTTCATCATATTTTAAATATTTTTCCTTCAAATACTTCTCGTGANTTTTCNCTCACCTGTCTAGAGTTCAGTGGGCCCAGTGTACTCCCCTCTGATGTTCTCAAGAATTTGTAGATTCTGCTTGCTTTTGTTAGCTATATTTTTGTTTGATGGTTGCTTTTTTTTCCTGTTCTTTAGATTATATGATTTTCATTGTTTTGTATATTTTTCTCTGTTGTATTCATTTTGCTATTAACTCTATCAGGTGAATGTTTTTATATCAGCTACAGTAATCACGTGTGTGTGTGTGTGTGTGTGTGTGTGTGTAAGATGGGGGTTCTTGATGAATGTGTGAGTGCACCATGGTGTGTGTGGAATTCAGAGAACAAGCTTGGATGTGAGTCCTGGCCTTTGTCCTTGTTTGAGACAGGCTGGCTCTTGTGGCTNCAGCTAGCTAGCCCACAAGCTGCTGGGGATTCTTCTGTCTCTGCTTCCTGTCTCTGAGGATTGCAGAGGGATGCTGCTGCACCCAGCTTTCCCTGGCTTCTGGGATCACAGTCAGGTCTCTGCATCTCTGGGGATTGAAGATCCCAGCTCCTGGGGATCACAGTCAGGTCTCTGCATCTCTGGGGATTGCAGATGGATACTGCTGTACTCAGCTTTCCCCGCCTCCTGGGGATCACAGTCAGGTCTCCAGCTCCACAGATGTTACCTCCCTTTANGCCATCAAGAGCAGTTCAAGCAGGTGCTTGGAACTCTTGGGCATTTAGTTCTGAAGTCCTGATCATCTCATTGTATTAGGCTAGCATTCTCTTATCTTGATGAAGAGTTACGCTGTCTGTCATGTTGAGTAATTTTCCATTGTATCCTGGACATTATAAATGTACATTCTGGCAAGACTCAGTTCTGTTATACTTCTCTGAAGGACACTGATGCCTTGTTGGTAGCTAGTTAACCAGATTATATTCAGAGGGTAAACAATAAGAGTTGAGCTCTTTCTTTAGCTTGACTTTGTATCTAATGGCAGAGTATATGGTTACAGGCTGCCCACGATCTTGGCAGATCTTCTGTTCTAACCCTTTCGGGGCTTCTTCCTTCAGAATTCTGTCACTTTCCTGGGCTCACAATCATTGGCTTTGATAGTTTGTTCAGACTTGGACAGTTTATGGTTGACACCTAAGGTATTAGATTGTGACTAGCTTTACTCAGAGACTTAGGCAGATAGATTTTTATATAAATAGAAAGTATGAACAGACTCATTATTAAGCAAAGGTGGCACATGCAATGGATAGAATGATGAGCAGACACAGCAGCTCCTTTTAATAATNTTCAGGTACATGACAGTTACCCTGAAGTTGAAACTTCATTGTGTATGAATTCTTGTGTGTAGTAGTACATGAATAGAGGATCTCAACATCTCAAATACTCCTTTGCAGTATCAGCTTTGATGAGATAGGAAGACATGTAATTTCTATCAATAACAGATTCAAGCAGAGTCGATTGTTTACAGTGTCTGGGCAGGCTGGATGTCTCCAGTCAG
>LZPO01027944.1:30703-41021 GCA_001675575.1 Neotoma lepida | reverse complement strand
GCTGGAGATGTAGCTCAGTAGTGCGATGCTTGAGTAGCATCTTTGAGACCCTGGCCTCATGCTAGCACTGGAGAAACAAGACATTCTGAGTAACAATTTAAATCTATATGAAGACATTTTCTTTCAGTTTTCCATTATAAGCTGCTGAGGGCCAAAACATCTCTCTTATTAAGTCATGTTCAATATCTGACAAGAAAAAATTCTTTTCAGGAAAAGGTGGAATTTGCTTGGGTTCTGTTTTCAGATAGGTGAACTTGCTGGATTTCTAGTGCTGAGACCAATATTATAATGTATTCTTTTAAAAGAAGTATTTTTATTGATTCTTTAAGAATTTCACATAATGTATTTTGATCATATTTACCTCAACTCCTCCTCCTACTTCCCTACTTCCAAACTGCATGTTTACATATGTATTATATAATTCTACTCTAGTTTGTGCTATCTATACACTTCTGGGTTTGGGGCCACCCACTGGGGAGCGAGGTTGATTTATCACAAGTCACACTCTTAAAGAAAACTGACTCACTCCCCTCAGAAGCCTGTCCATAGGTCCTCAAGGATGGGGCCCATGGACCTCTTCCCACTCCATGCTAGAGTTCGGACTGGCTTGATCTTGTGCCGGTGTTGTGCAGGCAGCCANAAAGGCCGTGAGTTCATGAGTGAAGTGGTCCTGTCAACTCCTAAAGACACAGTGTTCGCCTTTTCCTTCTTCCCCAGACTCTGGCTCTTCCAGTCTTTGTGCTTCTTCCTCTGAGAGGGTCCCCGAGCCTTGGGAGGCGTGTGATATAGATGTCCCACTCNTGACTGAGCACTCCACAGACACTTACTCTCTGCACTTTGACCAGCTGTGAGTTTCTGCATAGCATATTCCTTTTTCCAGATGGACACTTGTCTGGTTTGTTCCGTGGACTTGTGCAAGGAAATCTGTGCCACCTAATCCTAGTATACCTGTTGTTTCCCTTAGGAACACATTACAACTCTTTGGCTCCGTGTGCTTGCTTTGTCTCCACAAATTACAGATGTTGCTTCTTGCCCCTCAGTTTNTGTAATAAACAATCTTATCTTTTGATAAGAACAATTGCTAAGCTAAATGATTTTCTGTGTTTAGGTATGTTTTCAAAAAATCAGTAAAGTCATGTTTTCTTAAAGAAGGGATGCTCTGTAAAATAGGGATCAATTTTTTTTTCACAAAATAAAAAACATGGTCTAGGAAATCCTGGTTTAGNTAGCATGCATAAACTGAGTCTGGGATGAGGAGATGAAACCAGGACACAGGTGGCCCGTAACTTGCTATTGAATATGTGAATCGTGTTCATGTTAGCCCTTCTCAGTTTGTGTCAGGCTTTGGACACCTCACCTTTCCTATATCCGGCTCCAGCCTAGGAGGCTGTGGGAAGGCTAACACAGCAGNTGCCAACCAGGAAGCCNTGGGGGCTGTGTGGCTCTTGGCTGCAAGTGTATTTATCTATGTATTCTAGTGAAGTAAGGGGAAGCAAAGAACAAAGGCCCTTGTTCAAGATAATCCATTATTAGTGGAACTGGAGAAACGATTCTTTTAAGTTCTTTATAAACTGGATCAGCCTCCTCACAGCTTGCATGTCCTCCTTCCTTGTCTAACCCCTGCCACACTCATTCCTGAGCCCACAGCCTCGGTGCTCACCCACCTGCAGTGCCTTTCTGTTCTTGTCCCAGCTAGAATCGGCAGCTTTATGTTTGACTCAAGTTCTTTCGTCTCCCTGGTGCCTCCTTATCCTGTTCCCAACATCATTCCCTCCTTGTGGGGTAAATTAGAAAGGGTGGTGGGGTAAATTAGAAAGGGCCAGGGGCTCAGAGGCCTGAGGAGCGACATTTGCTCCTGAGGTCCATGCTCATGGTAAATTCATTTGCTCTATGTCATCTTCAAAAGTCTGTCTCACTAAACTTGGTGAGGACTGAGCAAAACAATGCTATCCAAAGGTGCTTGCTTTGTACATGTTGCTGGTAAGGTCTCTGCTACTTGGTTACAGTGTTAAATTTTAATAGTTTTGCATATGAAATGTGTTTATAAGCATATACGATGCTCATCTGGAAAACGTGTGCAAGATGAAATAGTCCAGACACAAAGGACAGTTGATTCTGTTGTGGGACCCAGTGGTTTCAAATGTGTAGAGAATCAAGGTAGAATGCAGGTCAGTGGGCGGCGAGTGGATAGCTAGGGCATGGGAGTTGTTAATTAACAAGTATGAAGTTTGTGTCTGGAGAATGGGTAGTGGTGATCATACAACTTTCTGAATGTCTTTACTGCACTGAACTCTGCACTGAGACATGATTGACATGGGAATAAACAAATGAAAACTGAGAACCATGTTCATGGTGGCACTGTTCATATTGAGTGATGGGTGGTACAGCCCACATGCCCAGCGACAGATTGTAGAATGTACACGCATGGAACATTGTTCAGCCATACAAAGAGTAGGGCACCGATACCTGCTGTAATGTGAATGAACCTTCAAAATATGCTAAGTGAGAGAAGCCAGAGGCAAAGGTTAACTATTGTATAGTTCCATGTATGTGGAATATTCAGAATAGCTAAATCAGTAGCAACTGGAAGAGTACTGATGCTTGCTAGGGGCTAAGTGAAGGCAGGGTGTGGGAGGCAACTCCTTAGTTCATGTGAACTTTTATTTTGATCTGACAAAATGTGTTGGAGCTTGATAGAGGCACAAGATGAACGCCATGGATTGTCCATTTTATGACAGCTAAATTTTGTGTTGCTCTGGGATTCATAATGTTGGGTGAAAAAGATCCAGAGGTCGTGCTGGCCATAAGCTTAGTTTCAGTTTAGTCTCTTTTAACTCTGATTTTGGGGTGAGAAGTTTCAAAAGAATATACTAAAAAATTTGTCTTTTTCATATGACAAGTGTGTCACATATAAAGACAATTCCACTGCTTCCCTGTGGGACCTCAATAACCTTTAGCTTTTCATTCAGGCCCTGATAATGGTGATCAGAATAAATTTCCTCAAACCCTGGATTCTAAATATCTGATGTTCACTAACACTGTTTTTGGATGTTCAAAAAAATAATGTTTTGAGTAAGCCCCTGCCCAGCCCCCACAAACAGACAGACAAACGACTGGTGTAAACATTGAGACTGTTAGTTTCTANAGTAAGCAGATGTAGTAAGGTTCTGGTAGTNTNCACTCAGAGGGGGAAACCTTTGTTTTGGAGCCAGGGCCTTGTTTTGCTTCTATCACTTCCAGACAGTGGCAATCAGTGTGCTGCCAAGTGTCAGGGACTCAGCGGATAACTAGCAGGTTTTCTGGTCTAGAAACCTGGAGGACTCGTGGCTTGGAAAGCAGCAGCTCCCAAGGATAGGTTGAGAAGATCCTTTGGAAAAACGTTTGGGGGAGGGAGACCCTAATTCCTGCCTGCCCAAATCTCTGGTTGACTCCTGATGTGAAAGCAGCCGGTGCTAGCCCTATGATAACTTTACACTTGGAGGTGAATNACTGAGCACGTCTCCCTGTGATGCAGTCCAGGAAAAAGAGCATCTGGTTTCTCCACTTTGTACTATTTAGTTGAGGCTGATGCAAGAGCACACAGGTGCCACAAGCTCTTATATAGACAGAGCTAAGAGACCCACGAACCAACCAACTGGGGCATCCAGAAAGCTGGTNGGGTACACAGCGAGTGTGCAGAAACCAACAGCATCTCTCCATGGCAGTCATGAGCATGAAATCTGAAAAATACAGATTCACAATAGCATCAAAAAACCAAGAATGCATTTAACAAAAGAAATACAAGACTACATGGGAAACTAGGCGGTCCTGCTACAAGCAATCAGAGGATCTAATGGAATGGGAATAAATATTGTGTTTTTGGATCAGAAAACAGTAAAGTAGCAATGTTTCCCAAATAGCTCTACAGAGTCAACACAGTCATAGCCAGGCTGCCAGCTGTCGCTTTTGTAGAAATTGGTAAAACTGATCCTAAACTTTCTTTTAAAAATATTTTAAATTTGCATATAAGTATGTTGGTAAGTGAATGTGTGTGTGGATGTCCACCCATTGAATCACCCTGGAACCAGAGTTACAGGTTGTGAACTGTCTGATGCAGACACTGGTAATCAAACTCAGGTCCTCTGGAAGGGAAATAGGCACTCTTAACTACCGAACCATCTTTCCAGCCCCTTACCCTAAACTTTCTATGCAAATATAAAGGACCTAGAATAACCAAAATGCTATGAGAAAAGGCCAGTGACGAAGAACACACACTTCCCAATATTAGAACCTGGGAAACCATAGTAATTNAGGCAGCATGATCTTGGCACAAGGATAGGTACTGATTAACTGAACACAATGTGACCTCAGAAGTAGAGCTTCATTCACATTTATGATCATCTAAAAAAATTACTATTAAGTGGGTGGGTATTTCTCCTGATGTATGTCTGTGTACCATGCACATACCTGGTACTGGACAGAAGATGGTATTGGAGTCCCTGGAACTGGAGTTACAGAAAGCTGTTACCCTCCATGTGGGTTCTGGGAATTGAACCCAGGTCCTTTACAATAGCAGCCAGTTCTCTTAACTGCTGCCATCTCTTTAGCTCATATAAACATTCTTAAAAGGCACTAAGGGAGATTATGTGACAATTTCAAAGAGAGTGCTTAGAAAGCCATGTCTATATGCAGCAGACATATAGACTTTTGTCTCATACTAGAGAAAGAGTCATTCAAATTTGATCATAGACCTTAGATGAAAACATAAAACTAATTTTCCTGGCTTTGAATTAAACATTAATTTCTTAGATAGAACATCAATAGCATAAAAGATGAAAGAAAAAACTGAAATAGAAAATTTTTCTGCTTCAAATGATGATATCAAGACTATAAAGACCCAGTAGGCATGGTGGTTCATACCTGGAATTCCAGTATTTGGTAGATTAAGTATGAATATCACTTTGAATTCCAGGTCAGCCTGGTTATATAGTATGATCTTGTCTTAGTTATGGTTACTATTTGCTGTGATGAAACACCATGACCAAAAGCAGGATAGGGAGGACAGGGTTTATTTGGCTTACACTTCCACCATAGTCTACTACTGAAGGAAGTCAAGACAACTCTAGCAGGGCTGAAACTTGGAAGCAGAGTTGATACAGAGGCCCTGGAGGGGTGCTGCTTACTGGCTTGCTTCACATGGCTTGTTCTATTAAAAAGAGTTCACCTTGCTCTTTTTAATAGAACCCAGGACTACCAGTTTAGGGATTGTATCAACCACAATGAGTTGGGCTTTTGAGGAATATTCCTTTATACTGTGTGAAGTTGTGTCACTGTGATTGGTTTAATAAAGAGCTGAATGGCCAATAGCTAGATAGGAAGAGTTAGATGGGACTTCTGGGGACAGAGGACTCAGGAAGAAGGGTGGAGTCACCAGTTAGACTCAAGGAAACAGCATGAGCAGTACGGAGAGATGAGGTAATGGGCCACACAACAGAACATAGATTAGAATAAATGAGTTAATTTAAGTTATAAGAGCTAGTAGGACAAGTCTGAGCTAAGGTCAAGCTTTCATAATTAATAATAAGTCTCCATGTTGTTATTTGGGAGTTGGTGGTACAGAAAAAGACTTGATACATTGGGCCCTCCCCCACCCATCACTAATTAAAAAAAAATGCCCTACAGGCTTGCCTAGAGCCTGATCTTATGGAAGCATTTTCTCAGTTGAGGTTCCCTCCTCTCTGATGACTTTAGCTTGTGTTAAGTTGACATAAAACTAGCTAGCACAGATCCTGTCTCAAACAAACTACAAAAAACCTAAACAAACAAAACCAAAAACTAAAACAAACAACCACCAACCAAACCAAACCAAACCAAACCAAACCAAACCAAACCAAACCAAACCTAACCAAACCAAACATCCCTCAAAGAATGTAAATATAGCTCATACATTGGGAGAATATGTATTTTTGCAAATCACATTCCACATATTCATGAGGAGTTCTTACAACTAAGTGGGGAGACAATCTAACTAAAAGTGGTCAAATAGATTGAATAGTGATTTCTCTAAGATCATGAAAAGATGCCCAATGTGATTACTCATTGAAGCTATGCAAATGAAAGCCACAATGAATACCACAATGCACTAACTCTAATGACTACAATGAAAAATGATAGGTAATAGCAAGTGTTGGCAAGGATGTAGAGGATTTAGAACTCTGTGCATTGCTTCTTGGAATGTTAAAACAGTGCAGTCTTATTGGAAAGTACTTTGGGAGTTCTGCAAAATGTTCAGCATAGTTATGGCATGACTCATCAGTCTTAAGTGTGTATGTAGCAGGAATGAAAACAGGTCCACCAAATGAGTTCATGAATGTTCATAATAATACCTGTGCTGGTTAGTTTCTGGTCAACTTGATACAAGCCAGGGTCATCAGGGATGTGGGAATCTCAACTGAGGAATTGNTTTTGTCAGAGGCTAGAGTGATTGCCTAGTATGTGAAGGTCCTAGATTCCATCTACAACACCAGAAAAGAAAAATAGGGGGAGGGGGCACAACATNCAATGGTTAGAGGTTTCAATGGCCAGAACTTGAACAATTTGAGCAGCAAATTGTCTTGACTGATAAATGATTCATTTGTTCATACTAAGTTAAATAAACTAATGAAAATATTGGTAAAAACAGCTAAGTTTGTTCAGAAGAATTGTAAATGAATTGTATAGTGTCTCAGCTCTCCAGGAGAGGACTCATACTCTATTCCTTCAAGTGAACAGTCTTCCTCCCAAAGGGGAGGAGAATAGCTTTAATGATGGACAAACACTCTTCTGGTGATTCCAGCATGTCAAAGTGAACACCAATAACAGTCAATCATGTTGAAAGAACGTGTGCCCTTGATATGTGATGAAAATTTCATTTTCTGTTTGTAGGCTTCTCCAACATCCACAGCCCCAGCTTAAACTCAAATAAATCTATGTAGATTTTATTAAAAAATCTAAAAAAAATTTCTGTTTTCTATGAGCATTTTTTTCAATTGCAGGAAAAAAAAAAAAATCAGAAAATATGTAATAGAGGCATGTCCTACAAAATACTTAGCCAGTAATTTTCAGAATTGTCAAGTGTCATCAGAACACCTGAAATTTGAACCAATGGTCAGGGCCAAAGGAGGCCAAGGACACATACTAACAAAATATTGTGGCTTTTTAGATGGATTCTGAGGTATAAAAGGATATTATGCAAAAACTAAGAGTATCTGAAAGAACCATGTGACCCTAATAACAATGTGCTATAAGGCACTGACTGTAGCAAAAGTACAATGGTAATATACAAAGTTAATCACAGCCTAGACTAGATGCATGGTAGGGGAGAGACAGAGAGACAGAGGCAGAGAGAGAGATAGAGGCAGAGAGAGAGGGAGAGAGACAGAGGGAGAGAGAGAAACACACACACAGAGGGAGAGAGGGGGGGAGATATACATAGATGGACAGGCAGAGAGATAGATAGATAGATTGATAGATAGTAAGCCCAACAAGTTTTCTTTTTTTTGGAAGGCTCACCGTTACTCGATCTGTGTTCTTATTACAAAGGTATAGTATTAGCGACTAGAGGTAAAATGTGGTCTTGGCATGATGGATATAGGTGAATGAAACCAGAGATTCCATCTATCTGAAGGACAGCACTTAAAAAGCAAACAGATTTTTAGCAAAATTGTCAAAATAATTCAATGCGGGAAATACAGTTTTTACATGATCAAAATTGTAGTAACTGAAGTGGTTAGAATGAAAATGACCCCTTCCCCATAGACTCACAGGGAGTGGCATTATTAGGAGGTGTGGGCTTCTTGGGAGTAGGTGTGGCCTTCTTGGAGAAAGTGTGTCACTGGGGGTGGACTTTGGGGTTTTCAGAAGTTCAAGCCATGCCCAGTGTCTCTCTCTTCCTGCTGCCTGTGGATCCAGAAGTAGAACTCTCAGCTACCTCAGCAGCACCATGTCTGCCATGCTTCCTGCNGTGATGATCNTGCCAGCCCCACTTAAGTGTCTTCCTTTAGAAGAGTTGCTGTGGTCATGGTGTCTCTTCACAGCAATAGAAACCCTAACTAACAGCAACTGAATACCTCTTGGGGAAAACTACCTTAAGCTCTCTTATTTTTAAAATTTATTTGACTTTTGTATTTCTCAAGACAGTTTCACAAGGCAGCCCAGGTTAGCCTTGAACTTGTGATCCCCCTGCCTTGCTTGCCTGAGTGCTGTGACTAAAGGCTTGTGCCCCACACCTGGCTCACCCTACCTCTTATTTTATTTACACTTTCATAAACATTTATTTTTCTGACTTAAGCACTAAACCTATAAAACATCAAAGTGTACAATGAGGGGTGTTGTGGGGTTAGCCTTAGATATGTGACTTCTCAGCCAAAATTCACTATGGCTGGGACATCTGATATGGTCCACTGACTGACCTACTGAGTCCTCAGAGAACCCTGAAGGGCATGTGACATTAATTGGCCTCATTTTCGAGATAAGAAACCAAGTTTGGAAAAGTTGTTTGCCTGAGTGATAACCAAGTGTGGCAGATGCTGTTGGTGTCAGTGCCACGACTGCAGTGGACTGCCCTGAGTAAGCTGAGATGCTGCCACTCTCCCCACAATGTGTCCTGTGCTCATGTCTTTTNCTCACTCTGAACCATCTCCAAGGCTACAGGAGCCTGCGTGACTTCCCTGGAAGTGCAACCCAGAAGTGTGGGAGAGTCAGTCCTCTCAGTAGTGACCCTCAAGCGGAAGCGGAGCTGTGGATCAGTTTTCCAACATCTTCCTCTTCAGATGGACATATTTAGATGTGTTCAATTCAGTGTTTAAAGTTATGGTCGGAGTCAGTCTTGCTGCCTGCAGCACTATCTTGATTTTGTGCTATAAATGGCCATTCTCACCTGTGTCTTTCTTCCTGCTTTTGAGATCATTTCTTTGAGAAATCACTAGTTCCAGTAGGAGTGTCCAGTCACTGATCAGATGGCAATGAAGGTGGTAAGTGGATGGTGACAGCCACTGGCAGGCTGTGCTATGACANTTTCCAAGAACCACACTTGCATTGAATTGGGATGATGGGGGCAAACCCAGAACAGTTCGAGTCTATAGTGGCTTTGAATTTGCCTGGTTGGGACAAATGTATTGCTGTGTACTGACCTGTATTTCAAAGTTGGCTCCTTTTTGATAATTGTGTCAGAAACCTTGAAGAAAAAGAATTCAGGCAAGACCAGCCAACTATTGGGAAATGCCAGGTAGCCAGAGAGGTTCCAAGGCATACCTAGTGTCATGTGTTGCAGACTGTGTTTAAAATAAAACTTGTNCTGCAAGCTTGAAAGTGGCAGGACCACACAAGGATAATTTGCAGGTCACTCACTCATGCTAAAGCCAGGACCATGAAATGAAGGGGTCCCTTGGACCCAGAGGAGGGTATCTTTTGACATTATCTCAACAATGTAAACCTTCAGATTGTCCAGAACCTTCCAGGCCAGCAGAAGGAGCTCTCTCCTGCCAGAGAACAGCTGGCCTTTGGAAGACAACTCATCTGAGACAGCTTCATGGGCTAATGCTTGTCCTCCTGAGAGGACTTACTGTTCTTACCTCTTATTGACTGGAGAGCAGAGGTTCTCAACCTGTGAGTGGCCACCATAGGAAAATACATATTTCTGGTGGTCTGAGGAACAGAGACACTGCTCAGCAGCAAAATTACAGTTATGAAGTAGCAGGGAAATAAATTTATGGTTGGGGCTTCCTAAGACCATCAGAAATATGTGTTTTCCAATGGGCATGACCCACAGGTTGAGAACCACTGCTCTAGACTAATAATTAAGAGAAAGCCTTACCATACATCATTCCAGCAGGGAAAGTCAGTGTCTGTCCTGGGAGAGAACAGGCTAGTCACTCAACTTGGAGGACCTGGGTAATGCATACCTGTATGATGGCCTGGGGGAAGATATGTGGAAACAGTCTTTATTTTTAAAATGTACTTATTTTTATGTGTATGAGTGTTTTTGCCTGCATTTATATCTGTGTATCACACACAGTGCCTGCAGAGGCCAGTTTTTGATCCCCTGGGACTGGAGTTACAGACCACTGCTAAGCATCATGTGGAAGTGGGGAATTGAACCTGGGTCTTCTGAAAGAAGAGCCAGTGCTCTTAACTGTTGAGCCATCTCTCCAGTCCCATGTGAGAGCAATCTTGAGGGTGTTAGATGCAGAACAGGATCATCACTGGCACAGAAATATTCTCTTTCAAGTCAGGACTGAGCACCTTGGAAGAATACCTAGGAATGACATGCTACACATGCTCATTGGTTTTTTTTCTTTGT